>JAVXUL010008619.1:0-12494 GCA_035590515.1 Trichilia minutiflora | reverse complement strand
TTGACATTAAGCATCATGTTTTCCACCTTCTTCATCTTTGATTCTAGACCTGATTTCAATAACATGCATGCCAGTTGGGATTATCAGAAAAATGCAACCACTACTATAGAAAAATACATCAATCAATTGTCCTCCTCAAATTTTTGGCTCTTTCTTTTCAGAAATAAACAAAAGCAGTACATTTACTTGGAAGTCCCTAACATCAAAGACTCTTTATCTATGGATTTTGTTCAACTCTATCTTTGGCTTATAATTAAAATTCAATTTTCATTTGATTTTAAAATGTTCATTTTGAAATGCAATTTGGATTTGGCAATTTGCATGCTACTTTCAATGAAACTTTTGGGTAACTATTATTAAAAGGCCAAAATAATGAAAAAATAGCTATCACATATTCTAAGCATAGTTTTTTTTGGTGTAGGATAGAAAGAATGGAATATTATTATTGGAGTATAATTGAATTTTCTTATTTAATTAGGATAAATTTATTAACTTTTTAATTAAGTTATATTTTAGTTTAGATTAAATTTCAATTTATTATTCACTAGCAATCACAATTTACTTAAAATTATAATCTGATATTAATATAAAGTAATGAACATATAGTTTATTAGTTTATAATTTCAATAAAAATATTATAATTAATGTTTTATTTATGTTAAATGTATGTATACTAAAACGATATTTAGTGTCCGGTTCGCATTTTTTTATATATATATATAAGATATAAAAATTTTAATCATTGAGTTGACTTCTAGCATTCTTTTCAATCATCCAAAATAATAATTTGTTGTTAGGTCAATTTTATTCCTCCAAAATTAAGTAGTAGTTAATTATATCTTAAATTTAATTATATCAATCTTCCTTACTTCAGCAATTAAAAATGATGACCATCTCATGAGGATTTAATGTCTTAATGATTGTTAGAAATGACAAAACGTTTTGATTATTTTTGAAGCAAGATTAAATTAATGTAGACTTATCCCTCCAATCAAATCGACATATAAATCTAAAATAACTTCTTCTGTTTTTTTCAATCACTCATCCAATTAAATTTAGTAGTAATAAATTAATTTAAAATATGTAATTTAAATATATGTTTTGAATTTAATTTTAATTAATTATTCATTATTTAAGTAGAATTTCTAGATAATGATATATTTAATTAATATCTTTTAAAAAATTAATTGAATAAATCCAATCTATTAGAACGAAAATCTAAATACTTTGAATTATAAAAAAAATATTAATTTTAATAGAAGAGAAATTTAAATTTTAAATTTTTTATATTATTTTAAGATATTTTACTAATTGAATCCATTCAAGGATATTAAGATTAAATTAAAGAATAAATGTAAATATACTACTATTAATATTGAATTAAAGAAACAAATAAAAATAAAACTTGTATATACTACCTAGATGTTTACTTTTCTTACTTTATCCTTTCACCATGATTCACATAGGCAACAGGCTCACAGTTGGTCATAATATTCTGCTGGTTTTACATTTCAACAAAATTTGTTCATAAATTGGGCAGATGAGTAGGAAAATCAATCTTTTTGTCAGTTAAAAGTAATGTGCATTTTCTCATTCAAATCCAAAAGAAATCTAAATGAGGTAGGCAGCTTTCAGAATGTGCTTTAATTTGTTTATCAATTCTTTAATTCTATGAGTAAATTAATAATAGAAATACTTTTTATTAAACAATGAGATGAACATGATCTAGTTTTTCATTTTTTAATTTATGACATGTATTAATATAAACAAGAAGACCCAACAAGAATAAATCCTTTTGTGATCCTTGCCAAATATTATACCCACCACTATAATCATTCACAAGACTTATGAAATTTAAAAGGGTTTATAGCAAAAGAAGAGAAAGCTCCCATCAGAAAATCAAGAAAATATTTTCCCACAACAGTTGCAAAGTGTCTTTTTCTTCATTCCCTTTCATAAAGAGGTATGAAAAGTGGGTAACTGTATAGCATGAGGGGAAAGCAAAGATAGAGATTAGAGAGAAATTATCTACTGAAGCATATAAGATGACAATTATGATTGCGATTAGGAACAAACTCAAATGGGTTGGATCCACAATTGGCCTTTACTACCATAAAATAATGAAATTATAATATCGACTTCCTTCAAAGTTTGTAAAATACTCTTAATTTTGGCCCCCATAAATCTTTGCATCTGGGTTCCACATATATAAACAATTGCAATATAAGCATAAAAATAAAATCTTTTAGGAATTGTGTGCTGCCATATGGCCGGGTAAGTACACAGTACAGTAGTTGCTCTCAGGTATCGGATGCGTTTTAAGAATCAAAAATCGGAATGCGTTTCAGAAACTATAAGAGTACATTGCATCTTTATTGAATTAAGAATATGCTAATTTTATAATTCTCTTCCCTCTGGTCTTTTTCGGTTGGACCGACCACTGCTACTTTGCTTTTTGGGAGGTGGAGAAAATATGAAACCATCATTGACTGGGAACTTGGAAGGAAGGCTCAGTTTTGTTCTTTTTCATGTTGGGCCCCTGTTTCCAACTACGTATAGTAGAGAAAAAAAGAAGGAATTTTAATTACCATTTTGAATGGGGTGGTTAGGAGATTAACAAACTAATTGCTTTATTTAATTTCCTAATTATGTTTTTTTTTTTTTTTGTATCAAATAAACAGTTATAGTGATCTTTTAACTTATCTTAATTTTTCTAATATATGGGTCTCTATTCAAATGTCGTTTTATTTTTAAACGAAGGAATCTCTCACTATGAATCAAATGAGAAGAGGGATCAATACAACCGAGTTTATTTATAATCCTTTATTTTTTTATCTTGAATTTTTCCTTTATAATTTTTAAGTTTGTTCTGATAATTCTTATTTTTTGTTGTCAATTTTAATTATAGTTTTATCAATTAAAATTTATTAAAAAAATAAAACAAAATAATATAATTAGTTTTAATAACTTTCGTGAACATATATACGATTTTATTGTTTTATTAATATTTTTGTTAGACACATATTTATTATTTTTATTTTTAATAGATAACAATTTTGTCATTTTATTTTATTTTTTACAAAAATTGAAAATTTGAAAAAAAATTTATTTTTTAATGATATTCATACAAAAAAATAATGTAAAGACAGAGACAGAATTAAGACAGAAAATAATAATTAATTAGTTACCAATTTTATAATTAATTAATGTCAATAAAAAAATATTTTATAAAATACGTTACTAAATATAGTTTATAATTTTTAAATTTAAAAATATGAAAATATTATTTTTATTTTGTGAAAACACCAATCCAAGGTGAATACCGAATACGCCCTTATATTCTTATTTCTTAATATTCAATGCCAGTGTGAGTTGTTCTTTTTCAACCTCATTTTCACCTCACAAAATTTTTAGAAAATAGAAAATCTTTAACGGTAAGCTAAAGTATTGCAAATTTGCAATTGTACTATACAGATTTTTTTTAAATTTTTTATTGTATTTTTCAATTTTTATTAATTAAAATTTGAAAATTATAATATAAAAATTAAAACATATAACGAAAAATTTGGAAATGCTATAAACAGTATCTGCATTCTAACATAACCAAATCTTTCATCGATCAAAACCATATCCATTTTCCATATTCAATGTGTGTGTTTTTTGTCACTAGTTCATAAATTGAATAAGTTGCCACGTTGCCATAACTTTTACAGTTTACACAATAAAAAAAACGATTTAGAAATTTTGTCCAAAATTTCTCAAACCTAAGTATGACAAATTTCCACTCATATCCATGTAGACCAAGTAAATTTTCTGATTGCCCGTCGTTAATTGCTTTTGTGTGGTGGGTAACTGCTTGCTGGGGTAAAACTCACGCATCATCATCATCATCACCATCATCATCAAATATATAATTACTTTCATCATATCATGCATGATACATCTGTTAAAAGGAAATGATCAAATGATTTTCAGCTTTCAATCATTTCCCTGCATGGATCCATTCTAACGCGCATTCGTCAGTTGAGAGATTTCTCGATCTGACGCTCATCTGCATCCCTTTCCGATCAGCGAGTAAGAGTTGATTATCTTGGGACCAAAATGTATGAATAAAAATACAAGGTTAACAAATTATAAAAATAGTGTAGCTTAGGGGTCACATTATAAAGATAATTGTCCGAACAAACTTAACCTCATCACGGTCGCACCCCATCATTCTCTCTCTCTCTCTCTCTCTCTTAATTTGAATTTACAATTCTGTGTAGAGTGGTCTAATTCGTTGACTTTTTCTTCAATTATCACCCTGCATGAGTGCCACGTGTACAGCTGGTGATGCGACGTATGAGTAGGATTTGAGCTTGTCTGGGACCCATTTAATGAACAGTAACCAAAATCGTTTCAAAACATGTGAGAGATGGACTGTGTGATTGCGGTTGTGTAGCCACACCTTAAATGCATGATTTATCTTTCGGGTCCCGCTTAGACCCGGGTCCTAAACCTTTCCAGTATTAACTGAGGATACATTTTATTATTAAGGGTGAGCCGTCAGCAGGATAAATCTAATCCAATCTGTTTAATTGAATTAATTTAAAAAATTTAAATTAATATTTTATAAATTATTACTATCCATTTAAATTATTGATTTGAAATTATTTCAAATCTTAATCTATTAAATCAAACCATTTAATAGATATTTAATATATTTTTTATTATTTTATAATAAAATAATAAATTTATTATTTTAAAATTAAGTTAAAAATTAAATTAAAATTTTATCTTTTAAATTAATAAATTATTTTAATCTAAACTTAAAATTTAAATCATGAATTCAAATTCATTCAAATCATAAATTCAAACTAATCCAAATTATATAATCAATTTAAAATTTTATCTTAAATTAATCCAAATTATAAACACCCATCCTTAACAAAAACCTATTCAACAATTAATTATAATGTTATTAACATCAAGGAAGATCCCCATACGGGAACATAAAAGTAGTGTTATAAATTTTAAGTTGTATATCAATATTAATATTTTAAATAATACAATCATATAATATATAAATTTAACGTATAAAAAATCCAATAATTTGAGTGAAAAATTAAAAAAATAATTAATAAATTTTTATTTTTTTAATAAATAAAATGACATATTATTGTCAATTTAATTATTATAGAGGTAAGATTAATGACTTTTTAAAATAGATTTTTTAATATTTTTATTAGTTGTTAAATTTAAACACATGTAGCGGCTAAAATTAAATTTTATATGTACATTAATTACATTTATGAGATTAAATTATAATTATTAAAAGTACTTAAATTTAATAAATAATAAAAGATGTAAAAAAAAATAATTTTAAAATGTTATTTATCTTATCCATTAGCATATTGTTTAACGAGTATTATATTATTTTTTAAAAATAATATTAGAATTATCATATAGTTTGTATTATTTTTTATTAATAATTTTAATTTAATTATTTTTTATTAATTATTATTATTATATTACTTTAATTTATATCAATTTTAAAAAAATAATTATATATTTTTATTTAAAATATTAATATTGGGACATATCGTCGTAAATCGCTAACATTTCTCGAAACATAATTTGTTAGTCAAAATAAATTTAGTCACACGCATCCCTGGCAATAAATTGACGATCGTCTAGGCTGGACTACAGCTGATCCTCACTTTCATTGCTTTCCTCAGATCTTCATTCCCTTCCCATGTGAGCGCCGACCGAGCCAGCTGCAACTCATCATTCTCCGCGTCACATCGAATACAGCTCCAATCTCTTTCCTGTTCCTGCAACCTCAATCCAAATTCAATTAGATTACGCCGCACGACAAATTTCTCAGTTCTTAGTTCTGATTCCCCTATAAGCGGGGACACGTGTCAACAACACGATAATTATAATACACGTACTCCCACACAGTTACATCTTCACGCGCTTCTGTTCGTTTCTTTTTATTTGAGTTTTCTTCTTTCCTCTTACTTTACTGATAGCCTTAAATCACTCCCGGCGTTTTATCTGCTTTCACTCATTCACGTTCCAAACGATTTCACTCTTTAGCTTCTTTATTTCTCTCTTTCGCTCTCTATCAGTGATAACAATGGCTAGAACATTGTTGCTGATCGCTCTCTGCCTCTTACCGGCTCTCGTATTCGCCGGCCGACCGACCAGGAACCCCTTCGTCATTCAAGGACGCGTGTACTGCGACACATGCCGTGCCGGTTTCGAAACTCCGGCTACGACCTACATCGCAGGTACATTCTACTTCTATTTTCGTTTATATGCTGGATCTGTGGATTAAACTGGTAGATCTGAGCAATGGCATATGTCTGCACCTGCACCGCAATCTCTCTGTCTTCAGTTAGGGTTTTGCTCACTGAAGAGGTGCAGGTGTAATGGAAAATGAATATCGGCAACTTCACTGTTATAGACGCCGAGTAACCCTGATGTAATGTTTCCGAGCTGGTTTAAGGTTCAAATTTGAAATCATCGCTCCCTTATGCTGAGTAGAAAAATTCTGCAAAGAGAGAAACATATGGTGGATAACCTAGGTCTACAGTTTTCACAAGTTTGCATGAGGATTTAAATATATATATATTTTATATTATAATTGATAGTAATCAGGTCCAAGGGTAAGTGATGATTATGATTATCTATTATTAATATATTATATCATGTTTATTGATACTATCGTTAATGTATGCGTTGATGAATTATCGTTCCTTGACTTGACTAGATTCATATTTGGTCATCTAGAAGATGAGAACGGGCTGTCTGGACTTGGATTTGTGAAGTGATAAGAACTGCTTTTAGAATTAATTAGTGCGATTCTCCTGGTCAGATCGTCACCATTGAAAAAAATTTGATCCTTTGGTTCATGATTAAAAATTGGAGTTTTTGGAGATAAATCAAATACAATCTTATAAAAAACAACAGAAACATTTTACAATTGATTTTGGAAACTATTGACGAGAAGCATTTTCTTGAGATATGTTGTTGTATCCTTGTTTTCAGAAATAAGAATTGTATCTAGAAACTCAAACATATTACATGTTTATTTAAGACTCAAGTTATTCGTTCATTCATGACAATCTGTAGCAGGCATTATTTTATTTTTATTTTTTTGGGTACCATATTGCTCAATCGATCAGCTTATTGAAATCATGGAAGTCTTTGTCAATCATTGTTATTGTCGATTTTTCTATAGGTGCCGAGGTTAAAGTGGAATGCAAGGACAGGAAGTCAGCTCAAGTTGTATACAGCAAGTCAGGCAAAACAGACTCAACAGGAACATACAAGATCTATGTTACAGAAGACCACGAGGATCAATATTGTGATACTATCCTTGTTAGCAGCCCTCAGAATGACTGCAACTCAGTAGCCCCAGGGAGAGACCGTGCCCGTGTGATCTTGACCGGTTACAATGGGATTGCCTCGGATACCCGTTATGCCAATTCAATGGGTTTCATGAAGACAGAGGCCATGTCCGGCTGCAATGATGTCCTCAGGCTATATCAGGAGGATGAAGAGTAAAACAATGGCGTGGGTTTCTCTAGTGTTCTAATTGATTAAGCTTTGATCACCATATTATATTCTTTATATTCTCTATTATTAATAGTGCTCGGATTGTATTGTTATCGTGTTTAGAGTATTGTTGATTTGTTACTGTTAATGTACCACTGCTATTAAATTATGTGTTGGTGCTTCTATCCTTGAAATTGCGTTCTTTTTGCCTTTGGTCGCATTGATTTATTTCGCAATAAATTTGTTAGTTTAGCAGTTGCGGCAATGGGCTGTAGCATGATTTCTAATTTGCTGCCGAGTAAACCTTGCGGAACTCAAATGAACTATAGCATTTATTGAAACTGCATATGGACGTGATTTAGATATTGAGAAAGATGATACTGTTTATAAGACCATAAAACCCGTATGAAAAAAGTTATAAGTTTTGGCGTGAAAGTACTACTACTATTATTATTATTATTATTATTATCATCATCATCTCAAAAAGTTAAAATAATAATGGGTTTGCAATTTTTGAAAGACAAAAGAGGTTTGAGTTACGACGGGTGGTTTTATTTTATAAATATTGTACTCAAGGATAATATGATTATTGATTAAATCTACTTAAAATAAAAAGTCAAATGATTTTATTAACATACAGACTTATGAAACTCTTCTTTACTCAAATTTATAATAAGGAAAAGATAAACAGCGTTACTTTTACATATTTCTTTCCATTGTTTATTATTACTTTTTAAATTTATGTAATTTTAATTATTAAAACTAAATTAGATTTATGCATTGTTAATTAGTTATGGCAACTCGGGTCATCCCGGAGCGGCCTGTTTTTGACAAACAAATATTTTCGATCCCCGTCCATGATCCCCGACCCGATTATGATATGCACGTAAACAAGGAAAAAAGCAAAGACGAACTAATTCACCAACTTATTCAATCAAACGAGGGAAAACATACCCAATTTAAAAGAAGTACACATCAAACCATTACATCTATGAAACAAAAAAAAAAAAGAAAGAAAAAGAAAAGAAAAAACGAATAACGTTTGGAACCCGACATGGACCGCCATGATCTTTCACAATTACAAAAAGGCAGAATAAGAAACCAAGAAAAGCCCCAAAGGGGTGTAGCATGGTGACGTTGGACATGAGAGATTGATCTACGCTTGCGTTATGATTTTGTATTCGATTTTTTAGGTTGTTATTCTTTATAAAAGTATGAGAAAGTCGAAATTTTTACTTATGTATTTGATATCACTGCGAATAATTTTTGTATATACATCTCATTGATTAAGGTTGAGTGTCTTGTGATTTACACTTGCGCTGCACACATTCTAAGAAGGTGTGATTTCGTCTCGTACTCGATTAAATGACACAATGATAAATTAAACTCTAAAAAAATAAATTAAAAAAAAGAAATCAAAAAAAAAAATCACAATATCAAAACAATAACACGATCATCAAAACAATCCAAGTTCATTGAAAAATAACATTAAAAAAAATATATCTACGTATATAATGATTAATTAAACTCTGCACAAAATAATCAAATCACCAATATAATTGTTTGCTCTGATTTCATGGTAAAGGAAAAAGAAAAGATAATATAACAATGAAAATTAAAAGTTGGAGCTGCTACCTTACTGATTTTGGGGTACATGGGTGGTGCAATAAATCCTTAGAGTTGTGTGCTAACAAGACAGAGTTGTTGCCTGGTGTCACGCAGAAGCTACGGTCTGACGGTGTGCGAGCACGAGGCTGAGAGGAGAGAGGTTGTTTAAGTGATTGAGAAGAGATGACTTACATATTATAATTTTTTTTTAAAAAAAAAATTATATTATACATAAAATTATTAAATTTTATTTTTTTAAAAAAAAAATTCATAAAAAAATATTTAATTTAATTTTTAATTTTTTTTATAGATTTACGATACTTTTACTTAATTACCCTTAGATATAAAATATTATATTAATTTATTTATTTTTTAGTTTTTATATTAATTTAAAAAAATTTATACTTACTAATTATATTATTAATATATATAATTAAAGCTGAATTATTAATATTTTAGATAATAATAGTTTTAATATTTATATTAGGACTTTTTTAGAATTTAATAAATTGAAAGAAGATATAATTAGAATAATTTATTATAAAAATTTAATAAATACCAAGTGTATCCCAAAAAAATGAAAAAAGTAACCCTCCCTTTTTTTTAACTTTTAATTTTTTTAGGTAAAAATTACTTTTTAAAAATTAAATCAAGTAAATTTTAATTCACCTTTTAACTTATAAGATAAAATAGCTTTTTTTAAAATGATCTCAAGTAAGTCCTAAGTATTAACTGGAGATGGAGATAAAGACGTCGAGGAGCGGTTTCAAAATCATTTCTGATGTCGACTCTAAGCTAAAAGAAAATTAATAAAAAAATATTAATTTTGAAAGACAAATAACCCTATGTATCTTTAATTTTTACTACATAAATTTTATTATATAAGTTTTTAATAAAATTAATAAATCATATATTTATTTATATCAAACAACTCTTACTTAAATTAATAAATTATTTAAGACTATATTTTAAATTATTAAAAAAATCATTGACTTATTTTTAAAAAATAAAAATATTTAAATTTTCAATACTTATTCTTATTCACTTTTATTTTTAATTACTAATTTTAATTATAATTTCTTTCATCTATTTTTTATCTAAATATAACATATTTAATAATTTATATTAAATTAAACCCATAATTTATCATTTATCTATAATTTATATTATTTTAAAACTAAATTTATTAATTTAAATCAAACTGAACTCATAATTTATAATTTATAATATTTTAAAACTAAATTTATTAATTAATTTAAATTTTATAAAATATATATTTGGATAAAAAAATTAAATAGGATAAATTATAATTAAAATTAGTAGCTAAAAATAAAAAATTAATAAGAATAAACACTAAAAACTGTATTCTTAAATTAATATTTGATAAATTCATTTTTAAAAGTATTTATAAATATAAAATTATAAATTAAATTTTGTTACGGTATAAAGTATTATAATCATTCTATATTTTTAATGAATTTATTTTAAATATTTCGTAATATAATTTTTAAAGTTTACATTAATAAAATTAGTTTTAAAGTATTATAAATTATGATCTTAACATTACTTAAATTATTAAATATACTATAATTAAAAAAATTAGATAGGATGAATTATAATTAATAATTAAAAATAAAAAGTTGATATATAATATCCTGATCCTTGAGGGTAGGGAGTGAGATCGGGGTAAAGACTTGAGTAAAGAGCAGTTTCTGACATGTTTTAGGATGACTATGGGGTGAAAGGAGTCCCGCATCGAAATAAGAGAGGAAGTTACTAGGCTATATAAGTAAAGTTGGAACCAAGTTATCAATAAAACTTTTTGAGAAAGGTGGTGGTTTCAAGAATAACGCAGTTAAGCATGCTTGGATAAGAGCAGTACCAAGATGGGTGATTTCTTGGAAAGTCCTTGGGATAACCCATTATCAAAAACAAAATTGTGAGATCCTAAAAATTGAGTCAAAGCAAACAATATTATTGACAGTCTTGGCTCAGGTGTTATAATATGGTATCAAAGTCAACTCTCCTCTAGTAAGATTGTGAGCTCGAGAACGAATTGGCGAAAGCTGATGGGCCTGTAACATTCCAGTCTTTGAGGACGGTGAGTGACATCGAAGCAAAGACATGAGCAAAAGGCAGTTCTTAGAAGTCTTCAAGATGGTTGTGAGGACAGGAGTAAGGATGATAATTTGGGTCATGATACGATTATTCGATATGAATTCGATATAATTAAACGGATTCGAATTTGAAAATTTTAACATGAATAATAATCGAATCATATTCGTGTCATACGATAATAATCACGTCGAATTCGAACAGAAGCATGGAACAATTGAAAGAAGCAAATATATAACAAATCCTAAGGGTATGCAGTAAATCTAAGAGGTTATATGCTAATTCCAAAATAAATATTCATCAAGATTATATGTTACATTGTTACCTCTTAAATGATTATCCATTAACCCACTTTTTGTGTAAAACAAACAATAATCTGCAAAGGTTACACCCCCAAAATGATTACTCTTTGAATTACTTTCCAATAACCCTATGTGGCAGTTTTCTAAAGGATTATAGTTAGCATCGATACACAAGTTAAGCTATTATCAACTCACATATGTACAATTGTTATCAAGCCCATTTTTTAACAGCTCCACGTAACAGTTCTCCAAAGAATAGATAACAACCCTATACTCGTACACCCACTCATCCATTGTCCGATAGTCCCACATTATCATTTTAAGAGAAAAACAATAATTCTATATATGTGCTAGAATGCCTATAAAAATATAAAATTTTGGGGCAAATAGAGAGATCCCTTCACAATTAATAATTATACAATAACACCACACATTAATTAACATTATTTAATTTATATGATATAATATTAGCTGTATGTTTATATAATATCTTGACTTTTAACTTTATATTAATTGAACTATTTTACATATTTTAATAAATAAATATTTTTTAAAAACGAAATTTAATTTTTTGAATATATATTAGGGATAAAATGAATACCAAAAATAATCAACCAAATAAACCTTATCCACGTTATGACTTAATCAACAAGTAATATAGTAACTCTAATTGTCATGACCCGACCCGTGGGTCTCACTTGTGATAACGTCTCAGACCTCCAGGGTGTACCCAATAACACAGGATACAACCTGTAGGCCTGTAAGGCTAATATAAAAACATGTTTCACACAAAAACATAACCTGTACACTTCCAAAATTTTCATCCTCACACCCAAACTTCTAGTAAAACAATCAAACCACAAACAATTCAAATAAAAGTCTGTGCGCACATTAGATAAAACATTCATCATTTCAAATAAGTCT
>JAVXUL010008608.1:0-12495 GCA_035590515.1 Trichilia minutiflora | reverse complement strand
CGCTGACGATCCTTGTAATGTAACTTATCCTTAGATGCAAAAACTAAGGAACGTTCTTGTTGATCATGCATTGACAAACAATGATGATTTGAAGAATGCAAATGCTTCAATCTTTTTAAAAATAGGATCTTTTGAGGAGGAACTGAAGACCCTTTTGCCAAAAGAAGTTGAGAATACTAGAAGCGCTTTTGAGAGTGGTAATATGGCAATCCCGAACAGGATTAAGGAGTGCAGGTCCTATCCATTGTATAGGTTTGCGAGGGAAGAGTTGGCGACTCAGTTTTTGACAGGAGAGAAAGTAGTTTCTCCAGGAGAGGAGTGTGATAAAATGTTTATAGCAATTTGCCAGGGAAAAATAATCGATCCAATGCTCGCATGTCTTAAAGATTGGGATGGTATGCCTCTTCCCATCCGTTAGAGCTCTCTTCCATGATTCACATCGTCTTGTATTTAAAAGGGAAACAGTATAATCCTTTTTTTGTCTAATCTTAATAAGTATGACAGAGACGATGGCTTCTTAAGTGCTACAGCAGATCTTTGTCATGTTCTACATTTGGTTTTGGACTTTTTTCCTTTAGAACTCATAAGAAGATCCGTACATTCGTTTAATTAGAGTAGGCACCCACCCAAAAAATGTAACATTTCAAACAAATACAGGAAAAAAGAAATCCTGGGTTGAATATCATGCGGTAATATTTCTATGCCGATTAGCCAGCATCCTCGATTGCAGTTCAACGCAGTCAACAGAGAATAATCATAATAGAATTTTTTTTACGTATTTTACATTACATAATTATTACAAGCATTCAAATATTTACAGGTGCAAAATTTCCCAGCAAATTGATTGATCATACTGTTTCCAATCCTCAGGCCATCCTGAGTACAAGGATAGTCACGGTGGAGCTAAGGGAAGAAAAATGTAAAACCACAAAATTTGTTATAAATGGTCAGTCATCATCTCACAAACAAACAATGTCAGCAGCTTCACTCGTCTGTGAAGGATTAGTTCGCATGCTACTCTGCTGGGCAGATTCAGGATGACGAGAGTAAATTGTTTAGTGGAATTGGATTTGCCCAACATCTATTGTCAATATCCACGAGTAAGTCGAGGGCCGAAAAAGAAGTGTTGGGAGATGGTACAACCCCAGTAGCTTCCAGTATACGCAACCTATTATATGTACCAGAATTGTATGTAGGCAACGGTGGTTGGTGAGGCCGTTGAGCAAGTGAGAGAGAGGATGAACAAGGGCTTATTGGGTATTTGCGAACTCAGCAACACAACAGAAGATGGGAAACTGTTTGAAGGGGGGAAAATTGAATGTCTGAACGGTTGTAAGTGAGGAGCAGGAGCACGGATTCCGCTGCCAATTTGGTGATTTGTAGTAGTAAAGCCTATGGAGTTGATGTGGGGTGGTCTTGTAGGAATGCTTGAGATATGTGTGAAAGAAGAATGAACTGCCTGTGAAGGTGGAACTACTGCATGCAAATGAACTGTAGGAGATATACTCTGCAAGCTGGTCGCAGAAGTGGCAGACTGCAGAGCAGTGGACGAAGGGCTGGATGAAGGACCATCCAATAAGGAAGGCCTCTGTGTACTGTGCTGTCTAAGTGGCTGCTCCGGGTGCTGAATGTGATGAGAAGAAATCTCTGCCAAGAAAGCAAAGGTTAAGAACTTAATGGGTGTGGGCTACATGCAGCCACAAGTTGATAAACACGCATAAACAAATAGTGGGAATACAAAATCTGTGCCAACCAACGTGACGTGAAATGATAAAATAAAAAACAACAGACAACAAACTATATCCACGTCAGTTAAAATATAAAGTATATTTTCTAACTTTATAAGAGCAATATTGTTGTATTAAAGAGAATAGTATAATTGGTTTGACCTTTTATTATACAAACAAGAGATTGACCTCTTCTTTCTAAAATAAAAGATCAAGGAATTCAATTCTCCTTCAAATCAACTTTAGAGAAAAATTCTTTAGTTTCTATTTGTGAAGGGGATGAGATTACACAAATTAGCGATCGTGAGTAAAACACATGCAAGCTAGTGAGGGTGGCAATCTATTTTATCAAGCAACGGTACAAACGACTTTTGGTTGGCCACTTGGCACAAAGTCAACATTGTAGTTAATGGTGTTCAATGGTGGATGGTAGTTATTTTTTTAAAACAATTTATAGAAAATAATATTCCCAAATATATAATATCAATTTAAAAAAAAAAAAAACGTTGTTCGTGGCAGAAAAAAGTATAACGTAGTCACTGGTCATGGTCAATGGTAAGAGGTATATCAGAGTGATGGCAGATTGATGCTTTACAAAGACCTGGGAACCATATGATGTTTGCCGATAAATAAGGGGATGGAGTGAAATTGACTCAAAAATTAAAACCGAAATTAAAACTGATTTGCAGACTTAATTTCACTTCGAGATTAATTCAAAAAAAACACACACACTCCAAGATACAACTGACTCTGTTTCTGCAAATAGATTTTTCAGTTCTATATAACACGTGTATATTTTGTCCTGAAAGAAATAATAGCAATAAAAAGAATTGCATACCTTGTGCATTCCCGCACTGTATTATCTCAAATCCATACTCTTAGACCTGAAAGCCTCAGCCAAGATCTTATTCATCAAAACTTTATTTTCGTTTGCATCCAGCTCCTTTTTTCTAATCAGAAATTCTGCCTCTGCCTTCTGAAGCCTGATTTCATACTTCCAACAAATTTGTCTGACAACCTCCTCAATCTCCTGGCCACAGTCAGATTTCAGCTGACGCTTCTGTACAAAAGAAATACAATAGGCATTAGCAGAAGCACAAACACTTATTATTTCACAGGTGAAGCAATCAATTAACAGAAAACTAACAGTTTCATCACGGATCCTGATGCCTTCACCTATTGATTTACGTAATTTATCCAATTCATTTTGAAGAGGATCCTGAGGCCTGTGACAAGCCAACCTACATGCCACTGAGCTGCATTTTGTACACTATGATTACTGTAGCTAGAAGTGATTGTTACTGTCCTCTCGTCCGAAGTATTTGCTCCCAATCCATCAGCAGAATTATCAAAGAGAGGATTTAGCGAACTTCCTGCAGGCTGTGAAGGAGTTTGATTAGAAAGCTCGACATGGTTCTGTCTCATCAGCATCGAAAACTGAGCAAATTGACTTGTAGAACAGTTTTTGCAGATTGGTTCAGGCCCTGCTCCATTAACTATCAGATCTGTGGCCAGTGATGTGTGATATCATTGATTAGATGTTACAGTATCAACTGGATGAGATAGAGGAGGCTCAACTTGAGAAGCAATCTATATTTCACCAGCTGTCGCATTTCCATCCTGCACTCCAGTAGAAATGGTGGGTTCATAATATGTATCTTGGAGAGCATGGACAGGACATTCATCAGCCGGATTTATGAACAATCCAATTAGAACTTAATTATTTACAAAGGTTATTGTATTCCTTGTAGAAAAAGCATAACCAATATAACACAAAGTGGATCCCAAAAAACTATAAACCACCACCGGTGATAATACAATGCACTACAGAACTTAATATGTGAATACTATACCTGATTTGATGGCACTGAATTGTACTGAGCTACATTAGTCTGAGTCTGCACGGAGGGCTGGAGGGCTGGTCTACATTATAACCTTCACTGTCATGTTCAACTACAGCATCATTATCTGAGGTCATAGCACATGCTTTGTCATTCTCTCTATTTATATATTCACTTTCCACTATTTCAACAGGAGAACTTTCAGGAACCAGTGAGAGAACCTTTGCACCACGAATGCATGATCCAGGTTCACCAGTAATTTGTTCTACAGATGAAGGATCGACAGGGACAACATTCTATGGACCATCAAGGGAACTGACATCTCCATCAGCCATAGCTAATATGTCAGGAAACTCCATAACCTCTGTACCATTACTGGGCCTAGCAGTCTCAGGAACCTCCACTAAAATCCCTCCATCAAGCATGCTTGACATAGCTCCATCAAGAATTTGTTCTTCAGATGACGTGGCTCCATCAGGAATTTGTTCCTCAAATGATGGTGAATTCAAGGGCACAACATTCTCAACACCATCATTGGAACTTACCATGTTAGCCACAGCCCCTGGAACCTTTACTCACAGACTTAATCTGTTCCCATCATGAATCTGTCCAGCAGAAGAATGAACTGATGGAAGAACATACTCAGCAACATCACTTGAACTGATAGTTTCAGTAACTCCCAGGTGAATCTGTCCACTGGGCATGCTTAATATGGCTCCATCAAGAATCTGTTCTCTGGAACAAGGAATCAAAGAAATAGCATTATCTTGATCATTACCATACTGCCAGGTTCTCTGATTTCCATTGATCTGACAATTGATGTTTTCTTAGAAGCTGTAATGTCCAATTCATCACCCTCAGCACGAGGACTAACTTGAGGAGTTACAATCTTAAGAGCGTAACTACATGCAACAACTCCATCAGTCACGGTTCCATGAAATCCAGATGATTCCTCCGCTCCCTTTTCACCCACCAGTGCAGTATTAACAAGTTTGTAGGAACTTTTCCTTTCAGAAATGTGACTAGAATCAGGGATACCATTCTCCTGATTGTCATGAGCATTCTCCCACTCAAAAATCTGCAAGCTTAGCACACCATGTCCAGCTTCATCGCATGGCGACTTATATGGCAACTCAACTTCTGACCAGGACTTCACAGCTTTCACCCAACTATCTTCTCTCTCACGCACCTTGTTCATGGCAACCACATGCAATGCCTCAAGATTTTCAAGTCGCATGTCTCTCTCATGTTTAAGTGCTTCAAGTTGTTTTGCACAATCGTTATCCAATATTTTAAGTTTATCTATTTGCATTTTGTCATGACTATATAAATGAATAACAGCTGCCTCTCTTTTTTTTTCCTATTTTCAAGTTGTGCCTTGTCTTGCTCGTACCTTTTGTCAGTGTCCATTTTTTCTTGCTTCGTCTGAAGAAGCTTTGCCATCTGCTTATGACATTTCTTCTTAATTCTTTTGATACTTTTTGAAATATCTTTCTGAGCCACCTTGAAAAGGTCCAGTTTATCAGAGCGTTCTTGACCTGCTGACCAGTCTTCAACCTCTACTTTAACCTTTGTTATGTCAGATGTTTCCAACTCTGACAGCCTAGCATTTGACTGCTTATTGCTGAAATTTTTTGTGGACAATTCAGATGCTTTTGGACAGTATGCCACCTTTAACTTCTCCATTTTGTATAAGAACACTTTCTTCAAACATTGTAACATTGAATAAATATAGTCTGCCTCATCTTTTTTTCAGTCAAAACTTAAATGTTGTTTTGCCAAAGAAAGGGACTCTTTATGATCAATTTTCTGCTTCAGCAAAGAAGCTGCAGTTCAGCACTGTAACACATACGGCACATCATTAGATGAGGCAGACAGTTTTCATGAATAATATGCATACATGAGTTTTCATAAATGCTCAATCCGGTGGTAAAGAGATATCAGATGTACCAAAAATTCAAGGTGCATATTTGCATACAGATGCTTAGACACCACCAGATAATGGTGTAAACAAACAAGTATGAGAGGGGAGGTAAGGACTGCCTGGATTTATGATCAGCACTTTACTGAAAAGGGCCTGGCAATCACTTCTTTGTTATGTGATGTTCCTATGTTATTGTATACTTTGGATTTCATTTATTTGACAGGACCTCATGAAGCCATATGGTGCTGTCACGTTGTAGTTTACTAGATTTCTGTCTCTCAGTTCCGGAGAACAAGGAGGTCACAGTACTTTATGCACAACATATCTC
This sequence comes from Trichilia minutiflora, assembly GCA_035590515.1. Classification (NCBI taxonomy): domain Eukaryota; kingdom Viridiplantae; phylum Streptophyta; class Magnoliopsida; order Sapindales; family Meliaceae; genus Trichilia; species Trichilia minutiflora. The sequence goes on along the minus strand of JAVXUL010008608.1, from coordinate 6,675 downwards.
CAAGAAGTGAAGTTTGTTAGCAACTAAATTTGAGCGTTTATCCAAATCCAATTTGATTACTACAACTAGAAATCTCAGGTATGTGAGAAGTCTATGGATTCTTCAAATTGTCTCTTATTTCCTTCCTTAATGTATAACAAGTAATCCAAATTTCATCAAACTAATGGTAGGAAATTAAACCTGATATTGGTTGAAAAAGCATCATAAAATTTGTTGAGAGCAACATACATTATGTAAATGGAACTCCCGTGACAACTTTAAGGAACATGAAAGAATGGGATACATTCTCTTGATTTTGGCACAGTGGGTCAGTATGATGGGCTATTAGCTAAGTAGTAGAGCAGAACCAGGATAACTGTGACATTATTCCTGGTTTGCGAATGTGAGGGCTCTCAGTCACATGGATAATTCAAGGTACCCATCAACGCAAACCCCTAGGCATGGATCATCCAAGGCTCACTAGCATGACATCTCTTTTTTGAACAGGGAGTTTGAAAAGAAAATCCTCAGGACAATTGTTGGGTTTCTTCTAGGAAGTAGAGAAAATTAATTCGTAGAACAAGAATAAAACTAGCAGAATAAGAAATAGAAGAACAAATAGCGAGAGAGAGAGAGACAGATTTTTACGGTTTAAGGAATTACTTCTCTTCTCATTCATTAGATTTCGAAAAGCCCCCTTTTATAATGAGGCAACAGCTTCTAATTCAACTAAAACAACAATTCCTAACTTTTACTAAAATAACAATCTCTAATCAATCTAGGAATGCAATAACCCTACTAATTTCTATTAAATACTAATGAAAATAATCAAACTAAGAAAAAAATATAAAATAACAATAGAACGTAAAAAACAAAAATACTATTAGAATCCTAGCAAAGATGGCTGCACAAATTCGGGTGAACGCTTCAATTTACAATCACCTTTTCATTTTATATACAAAGTCAATAGAATTGATAATGATGGAATTTTGTTCTGATTTCACATTGACAAGTTTCCCTCCCATCTTGAAGTTTAGCTGATTTTTAATCATTCACTTTACACATTTCTTGCGTGCAAATTAAAATATCAAAGGTCAAACCAGGTACTATCTTCGATGCATATTAATATGTAAATCAACTTAATTACTTTTCTGACTCTTTATAAGCGTACATATAAATTTAATAAGTAGCATATGTTCATTGAATATTTTATAGTCTTCTCCATTCTGCCATGGAAAGAAATATCTAATAGTGCCACAGTAGCACGAGCAGTAAACAGTTTAAATAGTAACAACAAATAGGCTGCTTATCTACAGTAATCCAATTTTTATGTGCTCCAATGGATGAGTTGCATTTTGATAACTTTCAGACAATAAAGTTACATGGAAAGCTTAAAAGGGTGTAATTTTGCCAGCGGAGCAATTTGATTTCATGCATTCAGTTTTCCACATGGTTAAATATCAGAATGTTCTTGTAAATACCCAAGATGCAAGCAATAACAAATGCAACTCTGCACATGTACAAATTTGAAGGTAGTCACAACTGACTGCAGTCATTATATTATGTTCATTTGCTTTAAACACTATTTTGACATTCAACAACAAACCTGTGCTTGCAAACTTTCACCACCATATACACAAAAATAACTACAGAGACATACAATCTTTCCAGAAGTATAACCCACAGACACAAATACACAGATATTACAAACTTTTGTAAGTCATTACCCCATTATAATTTCGACTCTGAACTCAAAACTAATCCAACTCACGGATCTGTAAATTGCAGAATTTTAGTGATGTTAGTGAGTTTAAGGGGCAAAGTCCGTTTTCTTGCTTCTCTTTGGCCATCAGTCTTGAAGGATTTGGAGACACTCTCTTTTGTGTATGGCAGCATACACTTCTCTTCATCAATCTAAACTGGAAAGGGAACTGGAGCCAACTTTGGTCATATAGGATCATTTTCAATTTTTGTCTTTTTTTTTTTCTGTAAAGTTTGGGAGGGTATACTGTTTTGGGTATAGATTAATTTTCATTTGTACATTTTAAAGGGCTGATTTGGTGTCTTTGTGGACCTTGGGTTCACTTTTGTGTCCTCTTCATTGACTTTAATAATTTTTTTTTTTGTTTCTTATTAAAAAAATAAGCACAAAGGTTGACAAGATGCAAGCACAACTTAAATAGGAAGCAAACATTGAATACTCATCCAAAGTAGCCCAAATAGAAACTCCCTGCAACTGCAACTTCCCAGGAAATCAGATATAGCACTTAAACCTGACTATGAATCTAAACAAATCTAACCAAACCACTTTCCAGCCCCATAAAAACTAAACTATATGAAGAGAAAGAATAAACCTTGAAAGTCCTTTGAAATACAGGCTTTTACACACGAAGCACCGGCTTCCTATAGTTTTCTCATCTTAATAAATGCAATTATTTTTTGTCATCTCACCCACAAGGCTAAGACAGCACACTTCCACAACTTCTGGCCTTCTTTCCGTTACCAAAAATGTATAACATAATATTTTATATGATATTTACTCATGCACTCACATGCTGATTATTTTTCTTGAAGAAGTAAATATTTGAGGAGACAAGAATAAACGTACAGACACTCATTCACATTCTTTTTGGAATATCCACCTTATACCTTATTTGAAAAGAGATGAAACAGATTACCGAGATATTCAGGTCATCTCTTGATCAATAAATCGTGAAATATCAGATAAAGAATGATTCATTCACTCGCTTAAATGGCGGTAGTATAATCAAACTCACATGATATCATCAAAAACAACAGCATTCTGCCACTTGAGCCAGCACTCGTGAAGCTTGTTAACAAGGTCAAGGCTATGATCCAACCCATACGAACAACCAGCAGCCAACTGTGACAATTTGACTGGAAAATTTTTATTTTGCTTCTATGCCTACAGATAGTTGATTATAAGTCAATTTGGCAGCTTAAATCAAGGAAGTAAATAAATGAAATATACTAGGTTATATCATCAACCTTCCCCAGAATTTTAACCACTAATATGAACAACATAACAAATGAAATAAATATCAAATATAAATTTAAAAATTTTAATGACATCTAAGTCTATACTGTTACTCAATTCAAAGAAAATAATAGTAGAATTAAAGCAAAAACAGAGACACTAAGGATTTTCGTTGTTCGAAAATTTGCCTACGTCTACAGATATACTGCTATTTCTATTATTTACCTTATAAATAAGATTATAAATAAAATGTATTTATATTAAAACCCTACTCCAAAATTGTCCCTTTACCATGCCACGGGTGGTTTTATCCCCGCACCCTTCCAATTATTTAACCGACTCTCATATAAATTGTTGAAAATCTTCCAAAGTTAGTATTCGGATTTGAGGGACTGAATAAAAAAATTTATGGCTAATTGACAGCTATAAAATCTAGTCCTATGGGCTGTAATTTGACAGCTTTTTGTTTTCTTAATTTAGTTTTTATTTCTTTTATTAAATTAGGAAAACAGGATATATATGACTATTGTACCAGTATATATGTAGCACTCTTGTATCCTTTTTTAAAATAAGATTGAATAAAACTTTCATGGTATTAGAGCCAGATTCTGAAATCCGTCTCTCTTCTTTTCTAGAAATCAGATCCGCTTTCCTCCAGACCAGATCTTCTCATTCTCTAGAAACCAATTCTACCCTTTTCCAATTTCCGTCTTTCGAAGTTCCAGTTTCCTTCTATGTTTTTAGAAAATGGCTGCCAAAAAAGATTCTTCCTCATCCGAAGTCACATCGTTCCCAGCCCCTACTACAAACAGCCATGAAAGAGTTGAAAGTGCATCTCTTCTCATCACAGGACACAAACTCAACGGGCACAACTTCCTCCAATGGTCCCAATCTGTGATGATGTTCATTTGTAGAAGAGGAAAAGATGAATATCTCACTGGAAAAGTTGTTATTCCAGAGAAAAATGATCCATGGCTCAAGACATGAAAAATTGAGAATCACTTAGTGATGTCATGGTTGATAAATTTCGTGAATAATGAAATAAGCGAGAATTTTCTCCTATATAAGACAGCAAAAGAAATTTGAAATGCTGTGAGGGAGACATATTCAAATTCTGAAAATATCTCAGAACTTTTTGAGATTGAAGCCAAGCTACAGAATCTCTGATAAGGAGATCTTACTGTTAATCAATATTTCAACACTCTTACTCGCTACTGGCAACATCTTGACATGTTCCAAATCCACACTTAGAAGTGTCCGAAAACACAACCTTATATAAGAAGATTGTGGAGCAAAGACGAACCTTCGAATTCCTTCTTGGTCTCGACAAAAACCTAGATGAAGTCCGAGACAGAGTGATGGGAACCAAGCCTTTTCCAAGCATTCGAGAAGTTTTTTCTGAAGTCCGGTATGAAGAAAGCAGAAAGAAGGTTATGATGGGATCCCAAAATTCCACTCCAATCCTTGAAGAATCTGCCCTTACAACATAAGGACCACCACCAAACAACAATGAAAATCGGCAAAGGAAAGAAAGACCTTGGTGTGATCATTGTCGCAAACCTGGACATCTCAGGAAAATTTGCTGGAAAATTCATGGCAAACCCGTTGATTGGAAGGCATCAAGACCGACCAATGACAAAGAAAATCGTGCCAACATTGCAGCATCCTCAGATGACAACACAACCTCAACTGAATCAAGTCGCTTCACCAAAGAGCAACTAGAAGTTCTACAGAAAATTTTCAACCAAAACGTATCTCTCAACCTCAATCTAACACCTCTGCGTCTAGAACTAGCATGTTAGCACAAAAAAGTAATTCCTCATAACTCTTATGGTTGATAAATGGCACACAAAACCGTGGATTATTGATTCTAGAGAATCAGATCACATGACAGGAGAAGCAATAGTTTTTTACAAGTACAGTCCATCCAATGACAACTTTACAGTTCGAATTGTTGATGGTTCATTATCCAAAGTTGAGCGAATTAGTTCAGTCAAGATTACCAAGGATTTGACTTTAAATTCCGTTTTCCATGTTCCTAGTTTGGACTATAATTTATTTTCTATTAGTAAATTGACTTGTGATTTGAATTATGTAACTAAATTTTTTCCAAATTTGTGTGAATTTCAGGAATTGGATTCCGGGAAGACGATTGGCAATGCTGAAATGTGTTCGGGACTTTATCTCCTCAAGGATCATACTCAAAGAAGACAAGCTCAAACCGCAAGTAGTGTCTCTTTTAAAAGTCAGTTTGTTTTAAATTCCTGTGTCAATAAAGATAGTGAATTGTGCTGTGGTACTATCATCTTGGTCATTCTAATTTTGTGTATTTAGAAAAACTTTTTCCTTCAAAGTTTATTAATAAAAATCCAAAATATTTTAAATGTGAAATTTGTCAATTCTCCAAGCTCACTCGTAATATCGATCGTAGTCTTTCATACAAACCATCTCGTTCATTTGCCATGATTCATAGTAATTTGTAAGGTCCCTCAAGGGTGAAAAATATAACAGGAATTCGATGGTTTGTATCATTTATTGATAATCACACTAGGTTGGCCTAGATATTCCTCATAAAAGAAAAATCAGAAATAAGTCAAATTTTCCAAAATTTCAACACTATGATACAAACTCAATTACAGACCAAGATTCAGATCTTAAAAACTGACAATGCCAAAGAGTTCTTCAAATCTGTTTTGGGTTCTTATCTCCTAGAACAAGACATAGTTCACTTAAATTCTTGTGTTGATACCCTTAACAAAACGGGATAACAGAAAGAAAAAACAGACATTTACTTGAGGTAGCTCAATCTCTCATATTTTTCACACATGCTCCAAAGTTTTTCTAGGGAGAAGCTGTCCTTACATCCTCATATCTCATCAATTGAATGCCATCCAAAGTTCTTAAATTTCAAACTCCCTATAAAGTCCCTCTTCAACACTTTTCACATACCAAAATCATCACATCATTAGGACCAAAAGTGTTTGGGTGCTCAGCATTTGGTCATATATACTAGCAAAACAACAGCAAGTTGGATCCAAAATTTATCAAGTGTATCTTTCTTGGGTATTCTTCAAATCAAAAAGGCTACAAATGTTATTCTCCCACTATCCGAAAATTCTACGACTCAATGGATGTGACCTTTTTTTAACACCAATCCTACTACTCCAAAACTGAAATTCAGGGGTAGAACTTGAGGAAATATCAGCTTTGGGAGTCTTATCCCAGTCATTCAATTCAACCTCTTGATCTTCCGTCACCTTCACTGCAACCCTCTGTCGAGTCATTTCAACTTGATTCAGTCATATATCCTCTTAACCTTGATACATAAACAAAAAGTCAACCACCACCAACTCCAGTTTCATCTCTTCCTAACCAGCGCAAATCATCACAAATTGCAAATAAGGAGCTTCATGTCTATGTTAAGAGGAAGAGGCCTATTATAGGTAGGGCTGTGAAACGGGTCGGGCCGGGCTTAATCGGTCTGGGCCGTTTCGGGCTAAGCACTTAAACGGGCCGGATCGAGTTGGCCCGTTTAATAAACGGGTTGATATTCTCAACCCTAACCTAACCCGTCGGGTTGGCGGGCTAAACGGGCCAGCCTGTTTATATTAAATAAATAAATAATTAATTAATTAATAATTAATAAATAATTATAATTTTTTAAAAAAATTAATAAAAAAATAAAAACACTATAAATA
>JAVXUL010008587.1:0-12496 GCA_035590515.1 Trichilia minutiflora | reverse complement strand
AAGATATATAGAGATATATTAACATTGGTTGCATAAGGTTTGCAAAAAGGTTTTGTAAACCAATCTTGTCTCCAACACCTCACCATCCATCATCTTCCTACTAGTCTGTGGACACCTTTGGAGGCTTGGAGGAGACTTCAAGCTTAGAAGAGAAAGCTTCTTTGGGTAAAAATTTTCAAACCTTAACATATAGATGTATGCTAAAATGTTTGGATATATATGTATGCATAAAAAAAAAAAGAAAACATGGATCCTATGAGTTTTCTTGCAAAACCCTCTTTCATCTATACCATTGCCAAATTGGAGAATGCTCCCAATTAATGATCAAATTTAATTATTTAATCAAATTAAAGGTGGAATAATATGCTCCAGCAAGTAATTAAGGCCATTGTGTACTCAATTTAAGTATTAAAAGTTAATACTTAATGTTGTAAAATCTAGGTTTTGGTAGAAAACCTAGTTCAATCAAAGGACAACTGGTTGAGTGTTTAACAAAGACAAAAAGGGAAAAGCAAGACAAGGATATCACTTGATAGAGGAGGGGATAATTTAATCTTCTCAAGTTTCAAAAATCATACCAAGGGTTGCAAGGGTTGATAACCATATAGGGTAAGATTTTCACTTCCATATTAAATTCAATTCCTAGATCTTATGGTATACAAATTTATTTTCAAGTTTTAGAAAACATCACATGCCAGATTTTTACATTGGTATCTGAGCTTAGGGGCTAAAAATTGAGTTTGGTATGTATATGTGATGATATGATGATGATTTAGCTTAAATGTTGGCAAAGACCAGTTTATTTCAGTTATAATAGGTCAAGTTTATATGAAATAATTTGGGAGTGTATCTGCCACATTGGCCTTATTATTGTGATTGTTTAATGATGCATTCAAAGTATTTGAAATCAGAAAATTTTGGGTTTTAAGTGATGTTGTATGTTATCGAAAATGAATATGCAAAAACAACCTCTCATTTGACAAGAAAATAGACAGTTTTTGACTGGTTTGCGATAACTTTGCTACCGAAATTTTTTTCAATGGTTTGGAATTGTTTTGGTGCCTATTTTTAATCAATAAGAACTGTTTTAGACATATATTGAGTGTTCAAGTGTTGGATACCAAATATAGGTCACATTTTCGACAACCATCGCAAGTAATGCAATTGTTCAATTGTTGAGCAGTTTTCCGAGGAATTATTCTATGTGCATTGTGCATCACCCAAATTATCATCATAAGTCTGATTTATATAAAATTATGTGTTTAAAATATCATTCATGAGTTGGATAGTTTATAGACACATTGCGATAAAAGTTGTTAGATATGCAAAATCGACTAATATGGCTCAATTGTGTGCATTGTTATACTGTTCATTTTAAGTGGGTTTTTTAAATTTTATTAGGTTGTAATATAGGTTATTATACTTGGATATATATTGGATATATTTTAACGTGAATGTCAAGTGAAAACATGTATGAAGAACATTTTGGTACATGTGATGTATAGGAAATGTATAACTTCGCATATACACATCATCAAAGATAGAATGCCCTTGCATAACATGAATTATTCATAATATGAATGTGCTTTACATGTTGATGTAAGTTGTTATGAGTGTCATAAGCATGGTTATAAATATTATAAACATGTTATAATTAAAGTGAGACTTAATTAATATTAAAATCCCTTTTATGAGTAATATTAAGTGGTAATGTTAAAATTATGAATTTTACCATAGTCTTTCTAACATTTATATATTAATTGAATTCAATAATAAGATGTGGTTTATTGTGTTACACAAGACCTGTTTCTTCGTCGTCATGAATTAGTACATTTATTTTAAATGTTTGGCCTGAGTATAGTCATGTAGCTTTGTTATATAACACAAGGGTTATACGATGAAACTTGGTTTATGAAAAATGTTGGTTTTACTTAACTGAAATTTATGATTTGTTGTGTTACAAAAGATCGTAAAATTTTAGAGGCTAAATAATATTGGAAATTGTAAGTGTTATAATTGACAAGAGTTATTTATCTAATTAAGGAATGTATAAGTTTTTGTGTCACACAAGCTTATGTTATTCAAGTTAATTGAGATTCCAATACCCACTAGGAAGTAATGTGATTATTTCTTTATTTTCATATTAAAGGGTTATGCATTTTGATTAAAATAGTCAAAGTAATTTAAGATTTAATTCATTTTATTTCTTAAATTTATTAATACTCATACTAATCATGTTTGCATTGTTTTGGTATGTTTGATATAGATTAAAGATGCGTGCTTTGCATAATCTGCTTTATACTATATTTATCTCTGAAAAATTGAGTGGTTTTGTACACATAAAATTGTTTTACTGTGTGAATGGATTGCCTATTGATGCGAAAACCCCAAGATCAACTAGTCTTAAAACTCCCAAATCAAGTGTCCAGGAACTCTAAACCTCCTAATCTTGTAAGAACAGAATTCTAAACCATAGAATAACAATGTACTCAAGAACTTAAAATATTAATAGAAAAGAATTTTGACGCCAAAAAGATTACTAATATTTGATAATCAATCGCAGATTTGTGAAGAAATCACAGAGATTAATCAATTATCACTTAGAGAAAAATCAAAATTCTTTTAATCAATGATAATATCCTTTTAAGTTTATAAGGCTATTTATAGTCTTAAAAGAAAACCCTAAAGTTTTATGGATTTGGACCCAATTAGTAATTGCGCCAACTACAAACCAAATTAAACTAATTAAAATAAAATAAAGACGAGCCCAAATAACATATGATTAATTAAAAACTCTAATGTTGGGCCTAAATTTGATCTTCACAAGTCCCAATAAGATGGACCAACCTTAGTTCTTCAGTTAAAACTCCTCTTTTAGTCCATGCACATGTCATTAACTCTTGATCTACGGTCCCTTGTATGAATCCAAGAAATACCTCCTTAAGTTTCTTGGGCTTAGAATGAGTAATAGGTCCATGTGGCACAACTATATCTTCCAACTTGTTTTTTTTTTTATGTTCCTCCTTCTCATGTGCATTTGTACTCATATCAGCCACTCTATCAAGAGGCACTAACCACTGAATACTATATGTTTCACATGACTCCCTCAACACCAATACAATCTTGTTCTCAATTTTAGATATTAGAAATACAATGAGTCATGTTAAAAGATAGGTATTAACATACGTTCCATTCTATGCTTCAGAGACAATTGTAATCAACTGGTAAGTTTCCAGACCAATGTAGCACTCATGTGCACACTTCCCATGAAACTATTATAATCTAATAATAATAATGGATAGTGTAAAAACTGAGACTGAATATTTGTATATGTGCATGCACATTTAACTTTTATCTCAGTTGATCTTCAAGGGACACAACTTTAGAGGACAGGAAGCTTGTATGTTGATTAAATTCTTAAGAGCCACATTGGATTCAATCACCAAACACACTTACCTCAAACACTGCAAGCATTACCCAAAAATAAATAAATAAACATAATTTACAGAACCAAGTGAATACTGCAAGCATGACGGAAAAAAAACAAGTAAAAAAATTTTTTGTAATCAAGTCGTTTGAGGATACAAGGAGCAATGTTTGGCGGTGCACCATTGGATGGGTATCTGCACAGAATCAACTAACAATTAGCAAATTCACTAACAAAGTTGCATATAATACAGGAAAGATTAAGAAAACTAAAAATTGAGCATTCCGGCAGGACATAAAGCTTTTGACACACCTTGTATATGAATTAATAGTTACAGTACAAAGTCACTGCAATAAAGATAATATACCATCATTTCAACACTCTCAAGCCTTTTCTAATTTTACTGGAGACAGATGTCCATTTATGGTATCCAAAGAAGGGAATACCAGTTTCAAACAGGTTGTATGACATCGTACAGACACACACACACACACAGAGTCAGAATAAAATTCCAAATGCCTATCTGCAACAGTTAAGATTCGTATGCCACTCACACACTGCTATTCAATCTGTTAAAATTCACACATTTATCAAAAACACAAGTTGCATTATCCACGAACCACATAAATAGATTCTAATAGTGGAAAGTCTGAAATATATACAAATAGTAATCACAGAGATCCAGTTTTCACTGTATGGTCTGAATGCATAAAGGAGAGAAAGAAGAAAACAAGAGAGTGCAAGTAACTCTAACTGAACAAAATTCGTACATAATAAGTTCTCAGAAAAGGTAGAAGAAACAGGGTAAAAAACCCAACTGATTACCAAAGCTAAACTATAGAAACAATCCTCACTCACAGATAAATTACATCAATGAAGCCCATACATATATAAACAACAATAAAGTTATTCATTCATTCTTCCTAGATATGGATTGAAATCAAAGGTGTCAGATTATAATACTGCAAGACACACAGGTCAAACTTTGATGTTCCCCAAATTGTGATTATGTCCTTTCATTAAAATTTCCCATAAAAATATTGTACATCTTATGCATTCTAATTAATTAAATAAATAAAATGAACCAATTCAACGTATTTCAATATTAGTATCACTTAATTTATTAAAATCAATATTATAACAAAACATTAGAGAAACTTGTCAATGAAAGTATATATACCGTGTAAAATCATCGACCAAATTAATTGTAATATTTGGTTTCCAATAAGAAATCCACTCCACAGGGCCATCATCTTTATAATCACCTTGCTGATCAACTACCTGAAGCAACATGAATTTATATTAGGATCATCATGGTCTGAACAGAAGTGCATGAACGAAGAACGCTGACAAGCATAAAAATCACTCAAAAGAAGGAAAAGCTGATTTAGTATCATTAGTGACAATGAACATAAATAATAAAGATCTTAATATGTAAAGAATTTTGTTTAACATAAGTCAGTATTAATAACTCATTAGCCACAATTGAACTTATCAACAGAAAAATTCTTAACACTGACAGAAGACCATACCCCCTAGCATGAATATTGAAATAATGTAAACCATTGAACATGTTGTACAAAAAAAGACCTTTTCTCTCCATAAGAAGCAAGAAAGTATTATCTGTAAATAAATGATTTTCAGAGAGGTTAAACAGCATTAAACTAAACAGAACTTATTACAAGCATGAATAAAGTGACCAGAAGCAAAGATAAACTTTAACAAAAACTTGCTGATAAGCATGCATCCTTTTTTACATTTATTGAAAGGAACCTTAACACTCATTGGAAATTGATGCCCCCCTTACCCAATTGTTCGAAAGTCCTATTTTTCTCCAACCACCAGACCCCCAAAAGTGCATAAAACCCTCGCTTTCCTTCTTCAAAAGCACAAAAAATCATCCATTAACAAAGAATAACATGAAACTGATTCACCAAAGAGATCCCACTCCCAGTAGCCCGAAATAACTTTATATCACTTCTTCAATGCTATATGACAAATAAGAAACAAATGGTCGGTTGTTTTTTGTCTCCCTCTCAGACATTATACACAAATACAAAGATAAATAAACAATTGGTCTTCTTCTCGAAACTAGATAACAGTTACTGAACTTACCACACTAATAAAAATTCCATACTTGGCACCTTGGGCTTCTAATACTAGCCATCAAACAAGGAAACTGAGGAATCATTCTCCTACCAGTTAATGGAAGAAGCCTAGGAAAAAAGAAGTGAAGATAAGTCCTTAACTTCGATATAATTCAAGTTTCCTAAAAGATTAAAATTCTGCTCCCTCAAAAGTTAAGTGCCATTCATCATTCTTTCAATAGACACGTGATTAAGATTAGATAACCTTATAACTATGGACAAAACGAAGCCAAAGAAGCTGAACCAGTCCAATTTTCCACCCAAAAACAAGACCTTCCTACAAATTCATTATATCCTAGAACAATAACTTTCAACAACTTTTATTCAAGCTTCTAACACTGGAACTGGAAGATTGCTCAAGTGTTCTTTTTAATAGGGTAAATAACTTCTGAGCGCTTGTGACTTGGGGGAATAACTTTAAGATGCATTTGATTTGGGAACATAAAATGGATTAATTTTTCTAAGTTTATGTCCATAACTGATGGAATGGCTAACATATGAAAGTCAAATTAAAAATTGAGTCTTTCAATGCTGAATTAAATGTGGATATTTTATTGCTGGACAGTTCAACTACTAAACAGCATTTTTCCATCAAGAAAATCAAGTGATCCAATTTTATTCCACAAAATGCAATTTGTTACCAGTTCAAAGAGGAAATAAAAGGATTTATCAGTTGTCATACAGCTCAGTATTATCTAATCACGTGCCAAAAAGTCTTCTAAAATGTAAATCGTAACTTTGTAACCTGGACAACATATAAATGAAATAAAGGCAATAAGAGGCTGTCTGAGCCATTAGCCACATTATAGGAATACTTTGGGCACATACAAAAACTAAAAATGTTCAAGGAGTAAAATTTAATGGGTCATCAGGACTGCAACATTAATTAAGGAAATTACAGGACTCAGTACACTTCATGATAAACAGAAGCCAACCACTGTGATTATCAAACAACATGAATAAATAAATCAACTATAGGTTTCCAAAAGCTTAAACTCAAGAGTTAAAAGTAATTCATGGAAGTAAATTATAGTCAAGGACAAACCTGAGCTAATGATTCACCATCCTTGGACTGTCCTTGAGCTAATGATTCACCATCCTTGGACTGTCCCAGAAGACTCTTCTTTTTGTCAGCTTTTGACTTGGGATGGTACACAACAACAGCTGAAATCAGTGAAGGAAAAAAGGAGAGATGTTCAATTACAGAATTTAACCCAACATACTATAATCCAACTAACCAACAACATAGAATCTGATAAGAGTAAGTGCACAATCTTACGGTGTGTCTTGCCAAAGGCAGTAAGAGGTTGGTACTCAGGATCATTAGGGTCCGGAGGGTAACCAGAGCGAGCAAAGAAAACATGTGCAAAGAGACTTCCATTATGCTTCAAAGCCTGCAAGGAGGAGTCTTTTTCCATGTAAGAACTACAAAAGTGCAAAAAATGATAACATAAACTAATTACAGTATATAAGACAAACATAATTAGATCATTCAGCATAACTAAGCTGGAAGTCATACACGGCAGTATGCAAAAAGTTTATAACACTATGCACATATAACCCAAAATGCTAGATTTAGCACTTCTTACAGCTAGTACCTCAGATGGATGGTAGTTCAAAGAAAGAGTTCGAGTACTCTCTTTTCCCCAAACGGCATAAGGAACATTAGTTTCATGCCAAATAAGTGCACCTTCATTTCCAAAGTCACTGAACTTTTCATGCTCAGAAAGATATAACCACATATCCTGAAAATAAAGAAGCAATAATAACTATTATGCAGTATGATCAATGAAAAGAAAATACAGAAAATATATGGCATAAAGCCAACACAACTGAGAAATTAGGTGGAACAACTAAACACTCCAGTATCCACGCCTATTTAGTTTTTTATCCCATACACCATTCAGTTTCTACTTTGCACTGTTTCTCCACCTCTAAAATACATTAACAAGCTTCCGTGTTTACATTACCATGTAGTGCCTCAAGTAGGAATGCCAGATGAAAAGCAATCGGAGATCTGTTAAATTCAGAGAATGACACTCCTGTTCTTTTATGAGCAAATAAACATCCACTGGAAGGGAAAAAGGGAAGAAACTTCAATTGCCCATTCCCTAACATTTACTGAATGCTATTAATAGCGTTCATATTCTTTAGTTGTTTGTGAATAATGAACAGCTTCAAAGCCCTTGCATAACTTAAAAGAAAAGAATGATATAACGAAAGTAATAATAAATTATGAATCTGAACATCATACAAATCAAAATATTCAACATGCTAAACAAACTTCTTTCATACAGATCAAAATTTCTACCAAGCTAAATAAACTTCTTTCAAACTTGAACTTTACAATCGAAGTAAAATCAATAAATCAAGTTTGCAAAAGACGTGATCCCAAATCATTTAAGTAATCTCCATAGAAACACCAGTTCAATTAAGAATTACCAAGTACTCTCCCCTCTGGAAGATATTGGATGTGAGTTGAGAAGGCTCAGTAGGTCGTTTTGGAGCAAAAAATTTGGAAGCGAAGTACCAGAAAACAGCTATTCTTATAATTCCAGTTATTGTTTGCCCGAAACCTCCAGCCTGTTGCTGCCTCTGTGGCTGTCCTCCTCCTTCACCAGCGGCTACTACTGCTGGCGGCGCCATCGTTTTCTGTTCGCTCTGTTTTGTTGCAAACTGAGATGATGAAGAAGAAAATCGAATGCGATCCAAACAACGATATTTGTGATTTGTTTATAATATAAATATAAATAATAATAACAATAAGGAGAAAAGAAAGCAAGGGGAAAGGAGTTCTAAACGATGAACAGTTCAATAGTTCGAATCTTAAGCTAATGGTGCCGCCACGCCAACACTCCATCTTCCTTCTTTGTATAAAGGGTCAGAGAAATGGGTCGGATCTAAAACGGGCATATCTCAAACCCTCCGTTATCCGTTTTAGAGGAATGGGTCGGATCTGTAACGCATATGATACCAAGCCCAATGCCAGTGGTTTATCCCGTTTTCATATTTATTTTTTAACATATTAAATGTTAACATGTGCTAAGATTTTATCCTAAAAAATAGGATATTTATTAAAGTGGATGATAGAATAAATAGAAGGTTTGATTCGCAATTTAAAAATAGATTTTAAAATTTTGAATACAATATAAAAATATGAGTTGTATTCTTGAATTTTTTTAAAAATTAAATCCAAAATAAATTTAAATATTTGATTCTGAATAATTTATTTCTTTTTTAGTGTGAAATTTAAATTTAAATTTAAATATAAACTTATTATTTTTTTAAATAAAAAATATTCAAAAATTAATATTTTTACCTTTTTGATATGTGTAACTTTAAATATTAAATAATAATAATATTTTTAAACAAATTTATATTTATACATACGTTTTAAATATTAAATAATAATAAAATTTTAAATAAATTTATATATATACATACCTTAAAAGCTCCTAAAAATGCTAAAAAAATATGTATACAAATTTGATAAATTTATATTAATAATAGGACCAATTAATCTTAATAATTTTTAAAACATCTATTAAAGTTCTAATTTATTAATATAATGACTCTTATAATCCTATATAATAATAGTTAGGTAAAAAATAACAATTAAATTTTTAATTTTGATAAAAAAATATATTTTTTTATTTATTTATGGCATATGAATAATATATTATGTATTAATAAATTATAACTAAAAATAAATTTATTTATTTTAATTATCATAAAAAAAATGATTACTTAACATGCAAACCTTATTACAAAATAAATAGAATAATTTTTTATTATAATATATTATAAAATAAAATATTATCAATATACTATAAAATAAATAATTAATATATTACATTTATTTTAATCAAGTTTTAAGAATATAACAATCACTTTTTTTCTAATTATCAATATGTAAGGTTATAAGAGTCGATGTACTAATAAATTGAGACTTTGATGAGTATTTTGAAATTGTTTAGATTAATTAGTTTAATAAACCAAACGTTAGAGGTTTACATATTTTTTTCTTATTAATAAAATAAAAGAATGAAAAATAATTATTATACTATTTTATTATATATGGTGTTTTATTTTATAAATTTATTATCAAAATAATAACTCACCTAAATGAATAGATAAATAATGAAATAGTTAATTGCTAATTAATCTCGTAATTGCCGCATCAAAATTTGGTCTGTTGTGTGTGGTTCGTTTTTAGTCCAGAGAATAACATCAAATAACAGAGGAATTGGATTTAATGATAATTTAAAAAAAAAAAATGACATAAGAATGATAAGACATTGACAATTTAATAGTTTAAAAGTAAAAGTAGAGAGAGAAAGAGAAAAATACAAAATTATGTCTCTTGACTTAAAAACAAAAGGAGATGAATTGGCTTTTATATAAAATTAAAAATTAAATGAATATTTATACAATAAATATTAGTTCTACAAATTATGATGAATTAAGCACAAATAATTAACAACCAATTAAAGTAAATAGGTAAAGAGCCAGAGAAATACAATAAATGTTTATATTGATTCGTGACAATCACATATATGTCTACTTTCTCAGTTTATCTATACGTTGAGGTTCATTAATTATTTATTTATTTAGGTCAAGTGTAACTTAAATTATAACTTTTTAATACGAAGGCCAATCATTACAACTTTCCTTTCACAAGTGAAGACTAACCTTTTCTTCTTCTTCTTTTTTCAAGATGAAGTGAAACCTAATCTTCTTCTTGATACGGGTGAAATAAAACCTAAAACAACTTTAACCAATACAAATATACAAATGAATAGATAATTTCTCTTGTAGAGCAAATAGACAATGATACTCAATACAATGTTTCTCTGTCTAAAAAAAATATAAAACTTAAGCTTTGAATCTTGATTTTTATTTAAGTAGGATAAATCAAGTTTTTCTCCTTTGTATTTTTGTCTCAAGCCTTGTGTCTCTCATGCTCTTTCTAAAATTGAAGCTTTCAAAGCTTTGAGATATATGGCTTTGACAGCTTTCTACTTTTATAATTAATGCTGTAATAAATGTTTCAAAACTAGTCATTATATTTTGAAATCTGTAGAGAGTATTGGTACATTGCTAAGTTGTATCAATACTTGGTTTATTTTCAACTTATAATCTTTGTTTCGTATTAATATATTGATATATTATTGGAGTGTATCGATACTTGCATATGTTTCATTTTTAAGGTCTTCATCACATACCGTATCATTTTCATGTATTGATACTCATAGTTTGAGTGTCAACACTTACATTATGTGTTAATACTTTTTTCTCTGTGCATTGATCATTGAGACTTCGAGTGTCATCTTCTCTTTAAGCCTTCTTAGAGTGTTGATATTTTATCTTTGAGTATTGATACTTATTTCCATTTCTTCACAAATATTGATCTTAAAAAGATTGTGTATTGATCTATAACTCTTGCACTTAAACTTTTTTTAACTTTTTGGCTATTAGTACAATAGTGTTCAACCAAATACAACTTTAAGCACTTAAATCATTTTAAATTCGATCCAATCAACACATAATATTATCAAATTATCATA
Organism: Trichilia minutiflora; assembly: GCA_035590515.1. NCBI lineage: Eukaryota > Viridiplantae > Streptophyta > Magnoliopsida > Sapindales > Meliaceae > Trichilia > Trichilia minutiflora. The sequence continues at coordinate 1,355 of JAVXUL010008587.1, read as the reverse complement.
TAATCATAAATTTAATATAATCCAAAATAAATTATCCAAAATTTAATCAAGGTCATTTAAATAAACCATAAATAATGATTTTATTTATTATTAAAAACATATTAAGACAATAGTATTAACTAGGAAACTCGATTTAATAATCATAGTTACGGCATATGAGAGTGTATTGATATTATTTGAGGTATAGGAATTGATGTTATTATTAATGTTTACAAAATAATTCCAACATTTCAACAATGATGTATGTCACTTGTATGTTAAGTACACCTTAACAACTATATAACACATCGTCCATCCAGGAGCTCCATAATAATAAAACTATGTAATAAATATGCAAAATGACAATATTTTCGTAAAAAGTCTGACATATAACGAACTAGTATTATGGTACTGTAAAGGAGCTTGGTAGGTGGAATAGACCTGCAAAATTAAAAATTATAGAGTAGTGAGCTAATAAAGTTAGTAAGTAGGCCACTCGACCTATAATCCAAAACACCTTGGTAATATAACTAAAATATATATTAGTTATATAATCACAGTATTAACATGCAAAAAATATATACCATCAACAAGTACATCCCATTTACAATGCATACTCTTATACCATAATATTTTATAACCTCATTAAGAATTAACATGAACAATAATCTTCTTTTCGTTCTCTTTCTCATTATCACTTCTCATCTCATTCCAGCCAACTCATAGTTATTCATACTCATTTCAATCCAACCCCTACTCCAATCATTTTCATCCACAACTTACATTTCACAATTTCACAATAACATGTAGTAGAAAACAAAAGTTTAGTACCTAACCTTCCTCACAACACTCTCCAAAAATCTTTAGGAACTTAACATCTCTATCAGAAACAATGGTTCTGGGCATACCATGAAGCTAAACTACTTCTTTAAAGAAAAGGTCAGCAATTTTTGTTGAATCATCAGTCTTATGGCAAGCAATGAAATGAGCCATATTACTAAATCTATCCACAATAACAAATATGCTATCCCTACCATTCTAGTTCTAAGTAAACCCAAAATAAAATCCATGGATATATCTGTCCAAGGTTAATTAGGCATAGGCAAAGATGTGTACAAACCATGAGACATAGATTTAGACTTAACTTGTTTGCATGAAATACACTTAGAACAAACTTTTTCAACATCTTTTCTCATTTTTGGCCAATAAAAATATTCACTAAGTATATCTAAAGTCTTTTGCAGACCAAAATGCCCCATCAACCCTCCACTATGTGATTCCTTCACAAGCAATTCTCTAATAAAATATATAAAAATGCATAATTGTTTATTCCTAAAAAGAAATCCCTCTTGCCTATAGAACTTGTTATATGCAGC
>JAVXUL010008576.1:0-12497 GCA_035590515.1 Trichilia minutiflora | reverse complement strand
GTAAAAACGGAATGTAAAAACGAAATTTTTAATAATATATAAATAATAAAATATTTAAAATATTTTATAAATTAATAAAATCGATCAAAATCAATTAAAATTAATCAAAAACGGTTAAAAACGATCAAATATTTTTACTATTTTACTGTTTTCGATTTTAACTAAACTCGAAATCGTTTTTTTATTAAAAAACATAAAAACATAGATTTTACTGTTTAAAATCGCGATTTTAATAACGATGCCTACAAGTCATAGCAAAGATTTCCTATACCTGTCAAAAGAAAGAGGTGGAATGTTCCGTACAATGAGCTGTATAATTCATCTTTTCTGATTTTCATGTAATGATATTTTATATATATCAACTATAAAACCAATCATCGGTAGCACCCATTAATGATATTATTGCTCATTCCTCTTCGTTTTTTTGTGTAACTCTCTCGTTCCTGCATTTGTGAGTTGATAATTTCTTGCATTTTTATCTACGTCATGATTTTACCTATATTTTTTTTCAAAAATTATAACCTGAAAAAATCTCATATATGATTGGCAGAAATTCAAAGAGGTATTGCTGAGTTTCTACTTGGGCTTTTCATTTTATCCAATTTCTATCCTGAACTGATTTTTCTTATGCATACCCTTTTGGCAAATAGAACCAATGATATGTTTAATCACTTTCTTTTTCATGTAATTAGGTCCGAATATGGGTATATATATTTTTCTATTTGAATAAATTAACTTTTGATTTTTTATTATCAATTGGAATTATTTTGGTGACAGTGAGCTGAATGAAGAAGAAAGAATGAAGTTGAGACCTGATAACATCAAGTCAGCAAGTGAATGGAAGTGCATGTTTGTTGGTGAACTTGGTTCTGGATCTGTTTTGTTGGTACGCTTTGTTGGATAGTAAGATAATTATTCTTGGAAGTGCATGTTTGATATTTGTTTTATTGCTTTATTTTTGTCAATTTTGTGTGAGAAAATTTTTGTTAGTGGTTAACATGCTATTGTTGTGCCGGTATTGACTTGGTTCTGAATTTGTTGGGATCTTTTTTGGGCATATTGTTGTAGTTAAGTGTTTCTGTATGGTGTTTTATTGCTGCTAATTTTTGGTAATTATCTACTATGTAATTGTTGGATTTGTTGATTTGTTGTTGGATTCGACTTTTCGTCTTTCTTTTGCTGCTGCTACGCGTTCCTTTTTGCCTTTGCTTGTGATCTGTTATTGGATTATTTTGATGCAATTTTTGATGTTGCATAGTAGCTTATTTTGTTCTGCTGCATCTTTTGCTCTATATGCAAATTTTACTACAGTATATTAGCTTTTTTATGTGAGCTGCAAATTTAATCTTTTGCTTCTTATGCTTTATATGAAGGCATTTTACTTATTCTTGTATTTTATGCACTATTTCATTTCCTTATAATAAAATTTCAATATGTACAGATAATCCATGTCCTTTTTCTGCTTATCATTTATGATTAGCTATGTGAATTCAGATGATATGTCTTTTAGAATCTTTTTCATTTTCTGAATTATATTTTCAGTTTCTTCTATAAACTTGATAATTTTGTATTGTTATTTAAGTGATAACTGTGATTTGAACCTAATTGGTTAACAAAATGTTATTCTCAATATATTTCTTTGTTACTTGTAGGGAGTCCCAGACCAGCGTTTTGACCATTTGAGAGCACTACAAACTGAAGAGAACCCTGGGTTTGTTGTGGAAATGATCGTCATGTACATGAATGATGCTCAAAATGTCATAGCAGAAATTGGTACAAGCCTGTATGTATACAAGTCTCATTCAATTTTACAGAAGTTTTATGCTCATTATTTTTTCATCATCATCAGGCTTGAACCTTCAGTGGACTAGAACAAGCTGATTGGTGCTGTTCACCAACTCCGGAGCTAGCAGATAGTAATATTGTCTGTTTATCATCTCAATTTGTATAAGAATCTAATAAGTTTTCTTATCCTCTTTGCATGTAGTTAATTAGAATCTTTCCAATTTAGCTATAGATATGTCCATGGCATTTGATATGAATCCGCAATAGCAGAAAGCATTTAATAGTGAGAATTCTCCAAATTCTCCAAATTCTCCAATTCGGTTGATGATTTACACTTGGAGTGTGCCAAAAGCATTCTAAACAGTTGGAATGAACCGTTAGCTGGGGAGAATGTTAGTATTTATACGTAATACGCATGGAGCATTAATTAAAATGTTCTAATTTAGATAAATAAGCTTGTACTATGCAGCAGATAATGACAATATCAGCATGTTAACAAGATATTTATTATTGATTCGCACATGCGCATTGGGCTTGTGGTATACATTAAAACGATAGAAAACATTTATTCTTGGAATGCAATGATCTCAGATTTTATCTTTTAATCAATCTTCTGAATTTAATATGTACATCTTATGATCAGCTGCACAAAATCGTAAGTTGTTTTGGCTCCATCGGGGACAGTATTCTTTAATGTATTGAGCCAAATAAAGACATAATCATCTCCCAGTTAATCCTTTCCAGTGTTCTTTTGTCCCTGTGATGCCTTCAACATATTTTAGTTTTTCTTCATGAGCAAAATTAAGAAGCACTTTGTTCTTAATGCAGGTAGAGAGCAAATGGGGATGCATTTTTCATTGAGGTTGAAAGAAATGTAAAAAATTTTCCACTCATTTTACTTACCTTGTGAATGCTTCCTTGCTTAATCCCATTATTTTAAATTGAATCTCCTTAATTCCTAATTGCCACATTTGAAACTACAGCATTGGTGATTGCTGGGTGGCCCGTGCTTGTCGTGACCTTTGCCATGACTGTGATGAAAAGGATGACGAAAGGTAGGAAATGCCTTTTTCTCTTTGGCAAGAAAATAAATTACATTAGCATGTGTTTACATAATGGTCTCTCTCTCTTTTTGTGTGTGCACAATTCTTTATGATGCATAATTTTGGTTTTTCAGATTTTTTGCTTTAGAAGTGTTTACTATTCAAATTTGACTTGTAGTAGATTTAAATTGTGCATTGTCTTTCTGTGAACCAGATTTATGAAGACCAAGTCTATTAGGATTCATTTAGATTGTTGGAATTAGTTCGTACTAAGGATCTATCCTTAGCCATGATTTTAAATTTAGACAAAAACACACTCTTCTATAATAGTAGTCGTGCTTATTCATTTGCATTACATGATATGATTAAGGAAGTATACTAATTTAATTGCAGTAATTGAATAGATTTCGTGTATACACAGGCCTTCTTAATACTCCGAAGGAACTCCTGTTGGAACTTTACTGTATTAAAGAAGTTTTAGTCATATTTTCTACATCAGTTTAATAGTTATTTGAAGTAATTGAAAAGCATATAAGCAAAAGAGATTTCAACTATCTTAATCCTGTCCTTGTCATATTCAGATTTAATAGTGTATAATGTTTTCTTAGTCTTAATAGCTAGACATTGACACTCAGTATACATATATGTCATTACTTGTGTATAATGTTTTCCTTCTACAATTTAATTTTTCTAAGCATAGAAAGTCTAGAAAATTTAAGTTTGAAGCCAAATATCTAATTTTCAGGATCATGGATAGCATCTTTTAACCCACCTACTGACATCTTTAGGGCTAGATAATGGCATTTACATACCTTGAATTTATGCTGTATTAGTACTTTTCCTTTCGCTTTTCTTATTTGAAAATAATCTTTTTTGTTTTTGCACATGCACACTTTGGAGTGGATTACTCTTTCCTTATCTTGGAAGTCCTGTAATTTATACTAAACTAATGCAAATGCTTTTAGTTGCTTTGAAATTTTTCAAAGGGTGAAAGAAGAATACCTACTTTCGCAGGAGAATCTTAACGACATTTCTGCAGTAATACGCGTAATTCTTTTCTCTCTTGGTTTTGAGAAGTATGTTTTCACCTCGGTCATAAATGTTTACTCCTGCAATTCAGATGAAGAGATCAATTATGGAATATGAGACCCGCAAAAGAGGTGGAATATAGAGAGGTGGTTTGCCTTGAATGTCTGTTTATCAGAATTTAGAAAGCAGGTTTATTTTATGAATAAAGTTCACCAGAAGAAGAAACAGAACTCAAGCTTGTGGTTTGATTGGGTGAATCGGTTACATTTTATGTTGATTTTCAGCATAAACTCGATGTCAGTTTTATTTTGTTGGGATATTATTTACTAGTTTGTTTCTTTTAAATAGACAAATAATTAAGCTAATAATTTAAATAGAAACATACAAGTCTTTATAGGCTTTATTTTGATTTGTAATGATTTTGCTATTCTTTGAAAATTAAGTTAAAAAGTTCAAAAATGTGCTTGGTTAACACTAAGTTTTAATAAGATACATACATTTACACTGATTTTAGTGTCATAACATTTCAATAATCAATAGCTAACGAAGTCTAAATATAGCGCAATGAAATCAATGCTTTTGAATCATCAAGAAAATAAATATAGATTTGCAATGAGGTCTCTTTTCTTGTGTTTGTCTAATTTATTGTTCTATTAACAAACTCTTGAACTTACCCAAAAACCCTACTTTCAAATGTTTTTTAGTTTTAAAAACCATTCCTTTGTTACTTTAATGGACCGGTAAATCTTTCACCCAATATCCGTAGAATTAAACGCCGAAAATTGCACAAATATTTGATTAAACTTCCTTTAGAATTAGTCCAACACACTGAAACATTAGATCCAAAATCTTTTTCGCAAATACATAGTTCACCCCAAAACAAATTAAGCGTAAGAAATCGCATTAAACTCGCGAAAACTTAAATACAAGCTGTAGTTAGCTTACACAAACAGTTATAAGACAATTAGGTTTCATGCAAACTAACAATTAGTGCACAAGAAAGTATTGCAATTGACACCCACGTATTTGAAAAATCATGACCACTGTGTACCACATGACGATGTAAACTTCCAAGTTAGTACTGTGGCTCTAATAACAGCATTTCATCGTCTACTTTTAACCATTTGAAATTAAATATTGAACACATAAATAAGGAAACACTACTATCATTAAGAATATAATCACAACTACATGAATATAAGCTTCTCCAGTTACAACAGACAAACAAATTCTAAAAAGCCATTTAACTTTAGTCAAATATCTCAATCCAAACTGCCTGGATTCCAAGTTGATTGGTGATCAAGAAGTCCAATAAGCAGTTTGAAGTACCTATTAGTACTCAAAACAGATCGGGTTTTAATAACTCTAAGTATAATTTAGATCATCTAAAGCTAAAGAAAACAATTATCACTGAAATGTTTCACTTCACTTCATTAGCTAAACAAAACTTCCAAGAGTTACAATAATATCTAGAATAGTAAAACCATATCCAACTACACATCAAAAACTTGTAACATTCAAATAAATGCACTAATAACCAAATATAAGAAACCTTCATACAGAAAAACAAGCTTTCTGATCTCAGTCAAAAAGGCTGAATCCCATGTCCTGCCAAAATTGAAGTACAAGTCAGGATTCTATAAGCAAATTAGTCGGTGGCAAATAACAAGTTGTCATTTAAAAAAAGGCATACATAATGTCAAAACTTAAACTTAATTTAAATAAATAAATAAATACTACCTCATCAGATTCTTCCTTCTCTTCCACCTTCTCCTCTTTCTTAGCCTCAGCAGCAGGAGCAGCATCACCACCAGCAGCAACTCCTGGGGCGGCAGCAACAGCAACACCACCACCAGCAGGGACTGATGCCAACTTCTCCCTTCCAGACGCAATTAGCTCAGTGACATCCTTGTCTTTTACCTCGGCCAGAAGAAAATCTATTCTATCATCATCAGCTTCAATTCCAACTGCAAAATAAAACCACCCAAAAATTCAATACATCTCAAATATCTCTTTCAATGAGTTAGTCTCAACACAATATCAATTTTCCAGGAAACAATACGACAATGCTCAAGTAAAAAGATTTTCTCCTTCTTAACCATTTTCACCATCGCCCCCTTCCAAATATAAAGGATTAACCACAAATAATTCGGCTATTAGACTGTGGTCCAAGCTAATAACCCAACATTAAAATCCCAGATACAAGCAATCTACAAATTCTCCTTTCTTAATCAAAAACTCTACTTAACATAATAACAAATCAACAACATGATATTATCAACTGAAAGAAAGCCAAACAGATAACTGAGTTAGAAGATGCAATTAACGATCTGGGTTATGAGCAAAATGAATGCAACAAGAACCTGATCCAAGAATCTTCTTCAAGTCAGCCGCTGATGGGTTTGTGTTGCCTCCCAAAACGGCAAGCAAGTATGCGGCGATCACCTTCATTTCTGCTCAAACGACGGATGAAAAAACAGATCAAAACAAATTGTACATGAATAAATAGAGAGAAAATGAGGGAGTTCAAGAGTTCAAGTACTTTTTTTAACTACGGGATGAGATCTGCAACAACAGTTGAAGAAGTTGCTCCTAGAGTTTGTGAAAGAATTTTGGCGATGCTAAGTATAAATAGTTAGGGTTTTTTGTTTGTGAGCTGTGTAGCCCAGTTGATGAAATCCTGGCCGTTAGATTGTGTTCAAATAAATTGCCCTTTGGCCTTTGTTACGTTTGTCCTGTTGTTTGGTAACAAGGGTATTGAAATTCTATTTGGGTTCAGGACTACCTTAAACTAGCCCAAGAAAATTCCTACGCCCTTGGATTATCAATTTAGGCATGAGTAAATAAAAAAAAATTAAAACATAAAGCAAATAATCATTTATTAGACATAGATAATCTTATGCCATTGAAGTGAATTGGTCAGCACAAGTACTTATATTTAAAATTAAAAAAAAAAGCGGAGAATAAAAGATATCTGTATTATTTTTTAAAATAATATATATTTTTATTAAAATATTTATAATTAATATCCTTATAATTTAGACAAGTGACAAAAACTTTTTTATTAAAAATAAAAATTTATATTATTTAGGTAAAAGACGAGATGATATGTGGAAGCTTTTCATGTGAACATCTGTCACATTTAACAGTTTCGTTTGACCTCCTATCCTCTAGGTCCCTTAATTCGTGTCCTCAAAAACCTAGTTATCTCTTACCTCGGTCCTTAACCACCTGCCTTTTAAGGATCCTGCTTATCCATCATCCAGGCTCTCTGACTTATGCGTCTCAGCCACCTGACTGCTCATCATCGACCTCTCAAGGACCTTGATTCACGCCTCTCGGGTTCCTGATTGTCCACCACTCAGGCTCCCTAATCATTACCTCCCAAGGAAGCTTGATCCTGTCATCAGCCCTTGAAGATCACCAAAAATGGGAATGCTTATTGATCAAGGACCCTACCATTGAAGCGCCGCCCAAACAAAATTCAGACATCTGTCCTATCTCCCGTCGAAGCTCAGCAGGTCTGACAGCATTAGTAGGCTTGATAGATGTCACATCTCTTAAATAAAAGCGGCTGACACATTGTCTCAAGGTAAGCTATCCCATCATTCCCATTCTCCGATACCAAATCACTTCACTTATATCTCAAGGGCCCTATATAAGGAAGCTAAGTCAACAAACAAGGGGTTCGAATTCCTTCTGATTCTACTTTGCTTTCTTTACTTATGCTTTCCATTTCCTTCTCTTTTTTGTCAGAATCACTTGCTCAGTTTTTCACATTTTCGCTGACTTAGGTATCAGAGTTTTTTTATCGAAAAATTCACCCGACGTAACTCCTAATTTGTTATTGTCTTGTAGGGATTTTGAGGTAAAGCTCTGCAAGAGAAGATCTGATGACGTAACAACCATATTCAAATTCACAGCTTAACAGCTGGCACCATCTGTGGGAATTTAACAAAAAGCCACTTATAGAGTCATTCAGTAAGGAAGAAGGAAGTGAGAGCAACCCAGAAAGTTTTGTAGTACTTTGTGTTTTGAAAAAAATGGTAGAACGGAGAAAAGGAACGGAGGAATCCAGTTCCAGCAAAAGCATCTCACGTGGTGGTGGAAAGGCCCTGTTTGAGAGCGAGAAATACGCTGTCTCTTACACCGCAAGTGGATCCCGACTAGAGGACGGCCACTTGATCAGATTAATGGCGAGGAAGGCGGACAAACTGGAGAAGGAACTTATGCAGATTAGACAATGGATGGCAGGAGAGTCTGCCCGCCCTGGAGAGCTGAAGGTGCCTCACCCTTCAGAAAGACAAGAGAGTCGGGTCACAGCAGATAGCGATACAATAAGAAAATCAGTTGGGATCGAAAGATGGGTACCTCGCACCCGACTGATTACTGTATAGAAAAGGAAGGTTAAGGTGACTAAAAGAATAGCAGAGGAACCTCCTGCCTTCCCAAGCCTCAATACTCCCTTCAAAATTTATGAAGGGCGTGATCGGAAAAGGGGCGAAGGTGATAGAGGCTATGATGTAGTGAGTGGGATCAAGACGAGGCACAGTTTAGCTTCCACTGACATGAATGTTATCTCAATGAAAAGTATGCTCGAGAAAAGGAGGCTGCTGCAGCTGTTAGTAGGAAGGAGGTAGAAGAATGTGTAAGGAAGATGTTGTATGAACTAAAGGCTAAGGGGGGAGTCGAGTTGGGAGAAAACCCAATAGCTGATACTGTTCGTCCTTCCACATTCACCTCCCTTTTCAACGAGGAAATCTTGGAGCTTCGTCTACCCAAGAAGTTTAAAATACCACAACTGTTCCCTTACACCGGGAAGTCCGACTCCTCCTTACACCTAGACATATTTTGGAAAATGATGCTGATCCAAGGGCTGATCGACCAACAGATGTGTTAACCCTTTCTGTTAACACTGGAAGGACCTACCCGATGGTGGTTTAAGAATTTGCCACTAACTTGCATCAATAGTTTCTCTCAGTTGACAGAGGCCTTCGACAATGAATTTTGAGGTGTCGTGACTACTAGTCATAACCTAAGCAGTCTGTTGTCAGTGCACCAGGAGCCTGGAGAAACTCTGAAGAGTTTTGTGAAGAGGTACCACGAGGAAGTCATGGAGTTGGGTGTATAATCCCCCCTGATGGTGGATTCTTATGAGGTAGCCCAGAGCAAGTTGTTTGATAAAATCCAGATGAAGGAGAGATTCCTGAGATTGAAGGAGGAGGGTTGGGCCACCCCAGCCAGGAGAGAGCAGCACCTAACTCCTTAGCGAAGGGACAAAGGGGATTGTTATGGGAACCCCGGGTGTGGTAGAAGAGATGGGGGTCAGGGGAGACCTCTCCATGAGATAAGAAGGGAAGAGAAACCCCCTAGATTCTAGCAGGTGAGAGATCATCCGGGGAGGGTGGCCTACATGTCCACTCATAATTTCATACCCCTCCAAGCCCTTTTGTCATAAGTATATGAGGATGCTCAATACAGAGGGTCGCTGGCCCCCTAACCCCGAAATAGAAAGATCAAAGTACAGAAGAAGAGTAAGGGAAGATTTTGCGAATATCATAGGGAGAAGGGGTCACACTGCAGATCAGTGTGAAGACCTAAGAGCCCAGATTTAGGTATTTATTAAAAATAATTACCTCACCCATTATATCGCAGATCACCAGCAAAATAACCCGGGTGCGAGTTGGCGTCCTGAGGATGATGGATCCCCGAGACCTAACCACGGTTTCTTAGTAATCTCAAGTGGACCTACCTTGGCAGGACCTCTTCTTTCTTCCTTTTAAGTGCTGCCAAGGACCCCTGCGTCTCTTTTAATTTTTTGCCCAGAGAACTACACTCCTCCAATAGTGTGTTGCATTCATCCATGCTGTTGATCAACTTCCCCTTCAGATGCTCTTCCTCTGACTTGAATTATCGATAGAGGTTAGTCAGATCATTGTACTTGCCCGTAAGACTCCTCTTCTCCCTCTCAAGACGGTCGTTGTCTATCGAGAGTGCTTGGGCTAGGGTCTCAAAGGACGAGAGCTTCAAAGTAAGGTTTTCCCTCTCTTTATTCCATCGAGACCTTTCACCCTCTAGAGTGGTGACCCTGGTCTCAAATTCAGCCCTCTCTTTGTTCGTCTTCTGACGGATGAAGTTCACTTGTCTATGGGCCTGTCTCTCCCATTTTTTAACCGTCTTGAGTGCCCACTCTTGGACCTTCATCACTTGTTGGAAGTCTTCCATGAAGAGATCCAATAGAAAGGCATTATGTATAAAAGAAACAAGACAAATCAGCACCTGAGAAAGGAATGGGATGACCTTCCTTAGATACAAAAGACCAGGGGTATGAAGATTTACTCTGTGAGCGTACATGCTCAGTTTGCCTAGGGCTTGTAAGGGAGACAAGTCAAAAAGAAATTCGGCCCTCTGGAAAGTGGTCACCCTTCTTGCCCCATTTAATATTGGAAGGAGGTGGCCAAAATCACTTCCTCTTGTCCTCGACTAAATCCTCCAGCTGGATGTCGTCCTGCTCCTTATCCCCATCTTTTGGGGGAGACATGTCATCGGCCTTCTTGTTAGTCGAATTGTTATTCTTCTGATCCCAGCTTCCATCATTATCTACATTCATGTTAGGGGCCTGGTCTTGGCTACCTACCCCTTCACAACCAAGCTGGATCCCGTGGCTCTGTTCAGGAGTTTTTCGCGTCCCTGATCCCTTCATCAGAGAGAATGAAGTGCCTTCCTCGTGGTTGGGGATCTTAGTTTGTGTGCTCATTGGATGGGAGGAGGATAGGGATGGTTGGATATCTGTTTTGTCCTCCGCTTAGCCTGGTTATCATACATAGGTCTCTTGCCTTTGTCTTTGGCCCGAGGAGGATCGTCCCCCCGAGGACGCCTCTTCTTCCTCCTTATGCCGCTCCCAAATTGATATGCCCTTTGCCTTCGGGTGCTCGGGCTTCTTACCTCCTTTCTCAAGAGTCTTTTGGGGTCTTTCCTTTATGGGCCCCTTTTTTTATCCCTAGGGGCCTTAGTTTGGGCCTCGGAGGCTGCCTTGGGTCCCTTTTTGGACAACAACCCCTTCAATATATCAGTCACTCTTGGTCTCCCAACTCCAGCTGCTACAACAAAGTTTAGGATCATGGTCAGGAATAACTTCTCGGGAACTCATCACAATTGATCATGAGAAAAGACTTACCCTCACTCACAGCAGCTTTAGCTTTCGAGAGCTCGTTCCTTGTTGCCACCCTGAGATACCAGCTGAGAGTCAACCAGGTGCTTTGGAGTTAAAAGGAACCTGACATCCGTGGTAGCCAGACTTAGTAAAAATACCGTCACACTAGCTGAAAATCAGGCTGGTCCCTTCCCACTTTTGTATCAAAAAACCGATTAGTAACCCACCCTTTTTCTAAAATAAGGACTTTAACTAAAGGACCAAACTATTCGAGGTAATACTTGTGTCCTCGACGGTGAAAAGTACGGAGCCCTGAGGCAATCTCGTCCCATCCCTATTGGCGATGAACCAACGGTCCTTCCAGTGCTTGTTGGATGAAGGATTCCGTTTTATCTTCGTCTAGTACTCCGGACAAATTTGTAAATAGTACCACCTTGGGTACTGGTTGACACTCCTCCTGAGCACATAAAAGTGTAAAATTTTATCAGGGGTTAGAGCAGGACATCCAGCGCTAGCCTTTAGAACAAATAGACCGCTCAGTTTTCTCTAGCTACTTAAAGTGAGCTGGTATGGGAGACCCCAAAATCTTTGAAGATCTTGACAAAGTAGGGTTGTAAGGGAAGTCAAGCCCCAATTAACAGGTGCTCTTCATTCATGGGCATCTCCCTAGGGGCCAGCACGCTTGGGACCTCATTGACACGTGGCACCCTAAGGTGCACGTGATTAGGAATGTCAAACAGCCTCCTGCAGGTATAGATGTCCGCCTCAGTAACTGTGGAGGGATATCAGTCCGCTTCATTTGGACCCCTCGCCCTCATCTGCTCGAAAGCCCCATGGTCTTCTTCTCCCTCCTCATGATCGGGCAGGGGGTCTTACGCATACCGCATCCTCGATCAGTTAGCATTAGATGAATTTCTTCGTTAATTCATTTTTCTCAACCTGCACAGAAAAGCTCACCACGAAAAAAATTTCGACCAAGTGTTACCAGAAGTGGTCTAAACCAATGGAATAGAAATGTTCAAAAACGTGACAAGAATCTAAAATTGTACCCTTATGAAGTCATGAAGGCAAAATACAGAGTGAGGTTTGTAAAGATAACGGAGATCGTACACTCATAAAGGAGTAGCAAATGAAAGCAGCACCGACGAAATACCAAGAACTCAAGGAAGCAGAAATGGGAGAAAAGTAGAAACGGGAAGGGTTTTTATACTACTCAAACCCCTGATCTCAATCGTCGATTTTTATGGTCAGGATGTTGCCACGTGTTTAAATTCCATAAATGGTTTTGTAGCTCGAAAATGGTTTAACCCTTAGCTATCGAGGGCTTAACACGTGGACCATTGCTAACTTGATTTTAATAATTGTGGAACTCGAAGAGGTGACAGCTTGCAAACTGATGAATTTCTAAGGTGACTGATCTCAATTAGATTATGTACCCAAGTATAGGTAGTCTTGTTATAGTATAGTCTGGTGAGTCCAAGTGTCGT
>JAVXUL010008565.1:0-12499 GCA_035590515.1 Trichilia minutiflora | reverse complement strand
GAGAGAGATAATCATACTTTAAGTGTAAAATGATAAATTTAACCCTTAATACACATACACTTTTATGTACTCATCAACCATCATCTTGAGAATATGGGTATAAGATATAATAGCAAATGATTTTAGTGAAAGTGAAAGTTTCTTGATATTACATACCTTAAAAATCATTTATATTATTGATTTTAGGATATTTTGTATTGTAGTATTGTAGTATTATATATATAATTAATTAAGAAGTTATTTCTTTTTCATATGTGTAAATTACTTCTTTTATTAATCATAATAATAAACAAAGTATGCATATAAACATCTAGATAATAATGATTATCAAATTAATTTCCTAGGAATGCAATATCAACTGGACATTAATATTATATAGTAGACACATTGAATGTTTTTGGTGAATATCATGAGATGATATTAGTATAGGTCATAATAAATATCATATTACATAGTAGAACATTAGTATGGATTAACAGTTAGAGAACTATTTTTCGAATGTGATTAAAGAAATGATGAATCACACAGTATGTATATAATCAATGATTCATCATTTGATTGTACTAATATATGAATTAATTCTTTAACTTGAGATGTTATAGTCGTTATCTGATATAAATAAATATGGTGCATTTATAGTGTATAAATGCAAGACTAATTATGTCTTGTACATAAAAATCGATTTGGTTATGTGTTATTTATATTAAAATACGAATAACTCTCAAGATAGGATTCGCTAACTTAATATATAGTATCTTGAGGTTCTGTTGACTCGATTTAGATTCGAGTTTCTAGTTGAACGTTAGTAAACAACTAAAACCTAAAACCCTAACTAGGGAGTAACTAATATCATACGAAAGAGTTCGTAATGATAAGTTCAACACGTATTGATTAATGGTTCATATAGACATTGAGGATTTTTTTTACATTCTGTAAACCCGTACTCGGTCAGGATTAGATAATAGGGGGACATAATACACACAGTATATACAATCAGAAACAAAAGAGCTTGATAAAAATTTTCTTCATTATAGTTTAGAGACTATAACATATTGCTAGATATTAACCACAATCATTGAGCATTTGAAGAGCTTGAAACAGGGTTGATGAGATTGATTTTGACTCATGGTTAATCCCACAATGAAACCAGGAGATCACACCAATAACCTTATACATGATTAACTTTGAGAGAAAATAAATATTATCTGCAAGAAAGTTAATACTCTGAAAAATAATATTTAACCGAAAAGTATAAATGGTTTATAAGTTAAATAGTTTAACCGACAATTGAGATCTAAAATACCTAAATGTTAAGGGTCTATCTATAACTTAGAGTAAGTTACAAAATTTTATTAATATTATTAAATATTAATAGACATAAACATAATTTTACAACGCTTTTTTGACAAATCTTGGATAAGAATGGAATTAAAGAGTTTAATCAAGAGCATTCTTATCAAATAAATGATGTCTATATATAGACTAGCTTTTTGACTCAAATTAAAAGAATGTTCAATATTTAAAAGTGTTTGAAAACAAAAGCTCTAATTTCTCTCTCTAAAACTCTCAGCCAAGCAAGATTAAGCTAAGGTGGTGTAAAATCTTGGAAGATTCATACATTTGAATCTTATATAATCTTTATCAAGCTGAAAGATTGGGAAATGTTCACTAATTTGCTTAATTTTATACTCTTGAAGGATGAAAAACTTAATAGCTTTAAAGCTTAGTAAGCTAGATTAATCACTTTAAAGTCATGATTATATGTTAAGCACACTTTCAAAAGCAAGGTTAAATGTTGCTTATATAAAAGGAAGAAGAAGAAGAGGATTCATAACGATGAAACTTGAATCAAGGTGGAGATTATAAAGATGATTTAAACTATATAACGTTATAGTAAATCCGATCGAACAAATGATGGGATAGGTAGGACAAATTAAGGCTTAAATTTGAAAAAATGTAACCAAGAAAGCAAAATGTAACCGACTTGGGAATCCTTACCAAGACTAATGCCAAACTTAGGGTTGATCCTGGCCTACAGGATGAAATCAGCTTAGGGCATAGCACCATTTATAAGGCCTATTGTGATTAGGAAAGTTCGAAGATCAAGAACAACGTCAATTTAGTTCAAACAATCATCAGATTCTATCAAAGGTCTTAAATAAGAAAATTTTAGTTTTCCTAATTCAATTGGGATTAGTTTAAGGTTTTCAAAAATTATAAATAAAAGTTATTTTCTCAATTGAAATAAAGAAGAGAATTGAGAAAATAGAAAATCTAGAGAGAGTAAGAGACGAAAGAGAAGAACAATAAATTCAAATATTATTCTTAACCTTATAATTGTTAAATCTCCGGTTAATAAAATTTTTCCTTTTTATTAATCTTACTTTTAATTCTTGATTTTTATTTTTTAATTATAATTTTTACTTTATTTTTAAGAGTTATCAAACGATTATATGGTTTTTGTTTCAACAAGTGCTGGAAAGACTTGTTGATTTTGTTGAACTGACCCCCAACAGCCACAAAGTTTCCTTTAATGAAATGGACACGTCAAGCCAATTATCATAGATGATAGGTATCATCACTCTTAACTCAATGCCAATATAACTTCTCAAATCATTAGCTACAGAAACAACTGAAAGTCGTAAAAATTGTATTCAACCACAATCTTTGGTCGGGTGTTAATTCTGAAGATCCTTCTTTTTTATTTGTTTCTTCTTTTAGGTCTATCATCAAGTTATTGAATGTTGATTTCCTTATTTTCATTCGTGCTGGTAATTAACCTGCATGGAAAGAAATAAACACAAAACAAAATAATACAACTCTCAAAACAGATTTCTTTTGAGTCATAATATTTACATTGGTACAAGCAAATAAAATATGCAACTAATGATGCTTATTATCTATGACAACCAAAAACTCTATTTGTCAGGATTAATATGTTCTCAAATGCCATTACAATCTGGCCTTGCATAAATTCTTTCATCTTGACTCACATCAATTCACAGTCACGTAATTTATTGGATAAGGGTACATGTACAAGCATATTATTACAATAGTCGGAAATCTCAAGTCTTAACAAGTACTTTCCCACTGAATAGACTATTGATTACTATTATCCAATTGATCTTCTACATTAAATAAAAAAATAATAAAACTGCTAGGCATAAGATGCTAAAATAAAACCATCAGATTTATGAGCTATTCGATTGAGGTCAACTGTGAATTCTAATTCATCTCTATAAACACATCTAATATTAACCCAGTCACACTTAAAGCCAATTCTCTTGAACTAAAAATAGTCAATATATCATATCCCGTCAACAACCCCATTAAATAACATATCCCTGGAGTAAGAATTTTTCCTTTGCATTAGAAATCTGCAGTGTTGTTGCTATAACTATAACACTATTGTTCTGAGTTACACGATGGTTGTCCCAATTTCTTGTTGCAAAATGGTAACCATTTACAAAATATGATTCATACGCAACCACCAACATTCTAGGTTTCTTGGCCAAATAACTAACAATTTCAACTTGTATGCCATTTTCAACATCATTTGCAACCTAAGTGAAGTTAACATACAAATGAAGATAGTAACATTATTAAAAGAAAAATTAAACTACTAAAATTATAAAATTAATATATGAAGATCAGGTCAGGAATTTTAACCTTATTTTTTAACCGTGCACTAAAATGATGATTGTGCTCGTTTTACAGCTATATTTGTCTTCATAATTAGCGCAGATATTTAGATTACAAATTATGCGCATATTCTCTAGATAAATGTAAATAATTCTAGTTATATATTGTTGTATTTTCTAACATGTATGAATACATAACTTAAATTAATTTAAATAAACACTTACTTTGCATAAGGTTCAAGTTCTAGTGTGTTCTCCAATATGCAAAAATGTGCTTTCTCCAATAGTTGAGAGTCAATTAACTTCCCGAAACTTAAGAATTTTTCAGTTTATAAGTCAGATTTGCAATCAGATGGCAGACCAATTGTATAATGATCTATAGAGTATTCTGCACAAAACTCAAGTGATTCCTCCGTAACATAACACTTAGGTATTCATTCCTTGGAATTATTGCAGTTAAGAACATAACCTTTATAAACCGTCATGCATTTCTCAAATAAATACATTCATCTAAGGTAAATAGGCCCACATAATCTTGCTTATTCTAGAAGATGGATTGCCAAGCGTACCATAATGTTGAAGAAAGTTGATATAAAATATTGTTCCAGCAAGCACAAAGTAACTTCAAGTTCCTTTTGTACTTGATCTAGATTTTTAACTTCTATCACTATTACACAATGAACTGAAGAAGAAACACGTCCTAGTGATGGCGTATCTAACAGGTTTGGAAGAGCAATTTCGAATTGCCAATAGTAATAATTGTGCAATAAAATATGACAGTCATTAGATTTAAGGCTGTGAAGTCGACGATCTACCTTTAATACAATGTTTCTAAAGCTTGAAGAATACTTATTAGGAGCTTTGACTTCTTATAGGGTTTGACAAAACATTTGCTTCTCTTTTTGACTCACTGTGTAAGGTTCAGGAGGTAGGTAATTTTTTTTAAATTTTCATTAGGTACTAATTTTTCCCTAATCCCCATTATCGCAAGATCATTTTTAGAATTAATCCTATCTTTTATCTTACCCGATTGATAAAATAATGTGTAATGGATGCTCCCACACACATTTTTTTCAATGTGCATCACATCTTATTGATGACGAACCATTAAATGTTGCCAATATTCGAAGTTGAAGAATATTGATTTTGTTAAACAACTTCTCTTTATTCTCATCAACAAGTTTTATTTGCTTTCCATTTTTCTTTCTGAACTTGTCGATTTGGTCAACAAAGTTTTCTAATTTCTTTGCCGGTTAAGGGTTTAGAATGACTACCCTACTCTTGTTCATTATTAAAAAAAATTTCATCTTTCAAAATGAATGATTATGTGGTGAAATCAACGGTGACCTATAAACACATTTTTATTACTATTTTTAAGCCCACATGACCTAGTTGTTTTTCTTTTTTCACAGTATGGGACATGCAAAATACACCTGGACAGGTTGTCATATACTGGAAATTATTCAACAAAATAGCATAGAAATTAAATATTTTGCTTTTATATGCATCATAAAATTCTACATCTAAATTACATAGGATTTCCAGCTCTTCAACTAAGGGTGCTAGATATACACCTAGATTGTTACCAGGCTGTCCAGGCTTAGATATTAAAAGTGACAATAACTTAAATTTTTCTTTCATACACAAACATGGAGGAAGATTATGATGACTAATGTAACTGGCCAATACTATAGGCGGTACTAAGTATGCTGTATGAATTTATCCCATTTGTCGATAAAGTCAACCTAAGATTTCTAGAATTTTTTAAAGAATTATGCCAGTTATTATCAACTGTCATACTGAAGAATCGATTGGATGACGAAATTTAACATCTTTTATTCTTTTAGTTGCTTGCCAACATAAATGTTTAGCAATTTTTGCTAACTTAAAAATGCATTTGAACCTAGCATTAAGAGAAAGGTACCATAAAAAAAATTTTGCTACCCCTTTGTAATTAAAATCATTCCTACAGCTATTTCTTATTTTTCTCTATCTAGACTCTCTATAAGAAGGGCATTCATTTAGATTTGCATGATTCTTTCTAAAAAGAGTGCAATCATTGCCACATGCATTTATTTTCTCATATTTTAAGCCTAGTGTTAAGATTTATTCTCAATGATAAACCTTTCTCGAACCAAGAATACTCAAACAGAAAACGAAAAAGAAAGAATACAGAGAATGTAAACTTACAAACTCAGAAAACCAGAAGAAAGAACGATCACACACCAAACAATTTAACGTGGTTCGGTTTGTAACAAGCCTACATCCACGAGCAAACCAAATGGGTCCAATCTATTGTATTACTTTCAGAGGATGTTTACAGAGAAAATTTTACAACAAAAGCTTTCACACACACAGAGAAATCAATGCCCCAATTCCCTTAAATGATTAGCAAGAACCAAAAATTCTGGTACCTGTAGAATTCGTTATAACTTTCTTGCGAAATTATTGAACTGCCATTAATGAATGAACGGAAGACATAAAACAGTCAAGGGCACAATTGTCATCTCATCCTTTTTAATCGAAAATAACGAACTCCATTTCATTGTTCTTCTTCCCCACTTGCAGAAAACATCTTCTCATCTCTTTTTGTAGATTACAAGATCAAAACTCCACAAATTCATTCATTAATGGTAATTTAGTAATTTCGCAAAAAAGTTATAACGAATTCTGTAGATTCTAGAATTCTTGGTTCTTGCTGATCATTTAAGGGAATTGGGGCATTAATTTCTCTGTGTGTGTGAAAGCTTTTGTTGTAAAATCTTCTTTGTAAACATTCTCTGAAAGTAATACAATAGACTGGACCCATTGGGTTTGATAGTGGATGTAGATTTGTTACAAACCGAACCACGTTAACTGTTTGGTGTGTGATCAGTCTTTCTTCTGGTTTTCTGAGTTTGTAAGTTTACATTCTCTGTATTCTTTCTTGTTTCGTTTTCTGTTTGAGTATTCTTGGTTCGAGAAAGGTTTATTATTGAGAATAAATCTTAACACCTAGCACTTTCAAAGTTCTCTTAGCTTCGTTCATTGGCTTAGGCATATTATTATTTACGGGAACATATATCCCCAGGAGCTTTCAACAAAGCTAAAAATGCTTTATCAGATCATATAAAATTCTTTTTACATTATAAATTTTCATCAAACCTGATAACTTAGAATGCTTAGAACCCAGGTACAACGGCTTCTCGGTATCTTCAAGTATATCACTAAAATACTTCGGATTTCGGTCACATTCCTCATATGCATCATGCACTATGCTCACAACATCACTGTAATCCTTGTATCAAAACTGATCATCGTTAAAAGTATGTTAGTTGTTTGAAAAAATTAAATTAGGGATAACTTCTCCATTCTTAATTCAAATTTTATATGTTAACAGAAAACCCGTTTCGAACAAATGTGCTTTTATTTTTTTAGGTGTATGAAACTCCAAGTTGCAATAATTATTGCATGACATCTAATTAACCTGCGGTTTTCAGCGTTAAGCATAGCAAACTGCAAGTTTTCATACATTGTGATAATCTATCACTGAAAATATAATCGTTGTTCATCTTAAATTAAGTATTTGGACATATGTTAGCATGCATTAGCTTAATTCTATATTATATTGCGAATAGCATAACAAATTATAATAAATTTTGATTAAATTAATAATCATACTAAAAAAATAACTATTTGGACGGAATTAATATGGATATGTTATCAATGCATAATAAATTGCAATAAATTGAGATTGAATATGAATACGAAACATACTTAAAATGAAATCAGTAAGCAAGCAGTCGAAATCGGGTGCCCTGTGAACCAAGGCTGTCGGAGCTAGTGACTTTCCTACAGAATAGTATGTAAGCACCTGTTAAAATCTCTTAAGTAAAATCGAAACATTAGAAATTTAAGTTAACAATAAAGAGAAACTGGAAATCGGCGAGCAATGCTACTGAAAAGTAGCTAAATCGACTGAAAATCGAAGATTTATGGGTTGACATTAAAATTGATTCACCTGAGTTAAAATCGATAGCACAATTCATCCAACAGTAACAATGATAGAGGGAGAGATGGTGTGCGCATGACTGTAAGAATGATGTTGCAACTCTTGAGAGTAAGACAAAGTGTGAAAATAACTGCAAGAATGGTGGTCGAAAATGCCTAAATAGTCGATGGGAGACGATATAGAAACTCTAGAGTCAAACATGACTAAGTCCTAGGTTTTGTTTAGCTTCAAACATGAAACAACACCCAAACAACGTTATTTTGCAAATTAATTTTAATAAAGATTTTATATTTTAGGTTATAAATATAGGACAAAATTATAAAATTTTATTCATTATATATTACTATTTTTAATTTTAATAGTAAATAAAAATTAAAAAAAAATTGTGTACTATTGTATCACCTAATCACTTATACTTGCAATAGTTTATTTCGATTTATGATATAAGAGTGTTAACAATTACTGATAGTTATGTATTTTGTTGACGAAATCATGTTAAGTATTTTCGAAAAGGTATCAGAAGCATAGTATCAATAAAAGAGGGTTTTTTCAGTAATATTGATAGTGTGAAGCATAATATCATCTATTCACTGATACTTGTAATAAATTATTCCGATTTATGACCTTACAATGTTACTGAAATTTTCAAAAAGGTGTTGAAAGCATGGTATCAATAAAAGGGGTTTGTAGTAGTATTGATAGCCTGAAGGAGTTTAACAAGCCAAGAGATACACTTCAAGTATCCTCGTTATTTATAAGTTTGAGGAGAGAAAGAAATTGGTTTCTTGATCCCTTCAAGTATCATGCATGCATGGAGCAGGCACACTTTACATCCCTGCATGCTTTGACACACGTTCTTATTTGGTAGCTGGCCCAAACTACTCTAAGGTGGCCGGAGCCTTGAGCTCTCTTTGTTTGCGTGTTGAGCAGACATCTAAATAGATCATCTGACATTTTTTAACGTGTTAGAGGTTAATTATGCTTCCTCTATACGTTGGTCATGGAAAGTTGAGTTGGCCGATATTCCATAACAAAAACTTGAGTATTTTTACACGTGTTGAGTTCGTAGTGAGCAGATCGTCCAACGTTCTCTAACTTACCAGTAATACTAATTACCGACTGACAAGTTATTCTAAATTTCATTGGTGTTGCTCTTTAGTTCTTAGACCTAAGAATGGATCAGATTATCATATCCAGGTCACCGCAATTCTATATCCACAGTTCATCAATTGGCAACGCGATTCTGTGATATATGTCTTCTAAAATGGACACACGTAAGATATTCATGGGGTGACGTGGCATGCACAAATTCGGGTACAACAAATATTATCAAACTATTACTGATTTTAAGTAATTATTATTATCTTGATTCAATATTTACTTAGAATTCAAAGTGAATTTTAAAAAATTATATAGAATACAAAGTGAAATGAGAGATAATTACCGTCAAATTTATTAAGGAACAAAGTGGGATAGTTAAAATGAAAAACAGATGAGAAATCGATCAAAGATGTTTATGATTGACTGTATATTAATACTATGTTTAGTTAATAAGAGGATTAAGAGTATTATTGGTTTGTAATCTACCTGCAATAAGCAGATGCTTTAATCTCTGTCTTAGGATTCTTTTCTTCATTTATCTCTTAAGGATTTGCATATGCTTCAATTATTGGAATGTTATTTAATACTGTTTTATTGAGTCTATTTATTTAGGAAGTCTTGTACATATCTTTTCTTACCTTTTTATTATAAGATTCTTTATATTTTAGACAATTTAGTTTTATTAAGAGTTTCCTATTTAGGAATTGTATCTTGTATATATTTCTTATTTTTGGTTAATGAAAATCAGAATTCTCATTTCAAATTTTTTAGTTTTTACATGGTATCAGAGCCATGACTGATGGGAAGAAAAACGAAAATTTTGAATTAGATAAGAAAATATTCGGTCCTTACACACTAAACTTGAATGACAATTCAAGGAACTTGATTAACCAAGTTCAATTGAAAGATAAGAATTATGAAGAATGGGCATGAGATATGCGAACGGCATTGCGAGCCAAGAAAAAAAATGGTTTTGTTGATGGATCTGTCAAGTAACTAGTAAATGATTCCCCAAAACTTGAAGATTAGTGGACAGTTAACTTTATGTTGTTTCTTGGGTGTTTAACACCATTGAACCCACACTTCGCTCGACGATTTCTCACGTGGAGAACGTGAAGGATCTGTGGGAGGATATTAAATAAAAATTCTCAATTGGGAATGGTACATGAATGTAGCAATGAAGATCGGATTTGACAAATTGTAGGTAAGATGGTCAATCTATTATTTTTTATTTTAGAAAACTCAAAATATTATGGGATGAAATAAACAACCATGATCAAATACCAGTTTGTGTTTGTACAGGCTGTAGATATAATCTTCCCATTGAATTGGAAAGAAAGCGAGAAGAAGAGAGAGTTCATCAATTTTTGATGGCCTTAGATGAAGAACGACACGAAACTATTCGCTTTAATATTTTGAACATTGAATCTTTGCCCAATCTAACCCTATGCTATGGTTATGCAACAAGAGCGGGTGCAAACAATGACACGAACAAAGGAAGAAAAAAGTAATCCTATAGGTTTTACAGTCCGGACTGATGATAGAAATTCAGGGGGAATAAAGATAAATCCTCCATTTATTCTAATTACAACAAAGCGAGACATGATGTTGGAAGTTGTTTCCAGTTGATTGGCTATCAAGAATGGTGGGGTAATAGGCCACATGAAACTTCTACTGGAAGAGGAGGCTATCAAAAACATGACAATAGAGGTGGACTTAATAAAGGAGGAACTATTTGTGCCAATGCCACACAAGTAACTGGAGTTGATGGTGGGAATGGAGTTGTGACAGATTCAAATCAAAAAGGCCTTAGTGGATTAAGTAATGAATAATAGTCAACTTTACTCAACATGTTGAGTGCTTATCAGAATAGTACCAATAAGAAATTGACAGATACGTAGAGAACTTTTTCTTGTATTGTTGACACAGAAGCTTCTCATCATATGACAGGAACAATTGAATTTTTGAAAGATTTGCGTGATATTATGCCGCGCTCAATTGAGTTGCCTAATGAAGAAAAGACCATGGAAGTGAAAGAAGGAACTGTGTTACTTGGAGGAAATTGAAATTGTAACGAGTTCTTTATGTGCTCAATTTGAATTGTAATTTGATTTCTGTATCACAATTACTGAATGATTCATCACTAAGAAAATTTGTGCTATATAGAACCTAAATTCAAGGAACCTGATTGGAGCGGGTGAGAAACACGAGGGGTTGTACTTGCTTAAAGGAGTGACATCAATGAACGCTTGTAAGGTAGTTGATGAGAAATCTTTTAAGCTTTGGCATAGAAGAATGGGTCATCCTTCTCCTAAGGTAGTAGAATTAATTTCATAAGTTTGTAGTATAGATAGGAAAATCAATCAAACATGTGAGGTTTTCTCTAGAGCAAAGAAACAAGAGAGATTTTCTTTTCCAGTGATAATAAAGCTAAAGGTTGTTTTGATTTAATACATTGTGATTTGTGGAGACCTTATAGAGTTCAAGCTTCATGTAGAGTAATTTATTTCTTGACAATTGTTGATGATTACACTAGTGCTGTGTGGATATATTTACTGAATAAAAAATATAAAGTGGCTTTTATTCTTAAAAAATTTATTGTGATGATTAAATGCCAATTTGAAAAGAATGTGAAAATTGTTAAAAGTGATAATGGTAGTGAATTCGTGTGTATAAGAGAATATTTTAATAAACAAGGGATTTTGCATCAGACTTCTTATGTAGAAACACCTCAACAAAATGGTTGAATAGAAAGAAAATATTGCCATATTCTTAATATGGCAAGAGCCTTGCGTTTTCAAGCAAATTTACTTATAGAGTTTCAGGGAGAATGTGTACTTGTAGCTAGATATTTTATTAACAAGACTCCATCTATGTTATTAAATGGTAAAACTCCCTATAAGATGATCTTTGGAAAACTACTAACTTACAAATATATTCGAGTTTTTGGTTGTTTATACTATACTCATAATTTGAATAAGGATAAGTTTGCTAGTAGAAGTCGTAGGTGTGTTTTTGTTGGGTATCCGTTTAGAAAGAAGGGATGGAGATTGTATGATTTGGAAACTAATGAATTCTTTATCTCAAGAGATGTAGTATTTGCTAAAATAAAATTTTCGTATGAGAAAATAATAGGTGACGAGAACAATAAAAATGGAGTTGTGGAGTTGGGTAATGAAATTGGGAGGAACGCAGGGGAGGAACATGATAAAAATGTAAGGAGAGCTAATGAGGTGAGTCAGAAAATAGAGCAATTAAGTATCGAAGACGGTGAAGAAGTAGAAAGAAATAAAGTAGTGGCAAAGGAATTAGTTAGGGGATAACGAGTCAAGCAACCTTCTATTCGTTTGAGGGACTACGTAAAAAATACCATTAGAGTAACCCCTCGGAGTGCTCACCTTCTCAATCTAATTCCTCAGGTAAACCTTGTATTTTAGCACATTGTGTGAGTTATGATAAATTTTTTGCACAACATCGATATTTCTTAACAGCAATTACAGCAAGACATGAGCCAAATTCTTATGCAGAAACAATGAAAAATGAATGATAGAGAGAAGCCATGAGAAAAGAAATATAAGCTTTGAAAGATAATGGTACATGGACAGTTGAAAATTTGCCACCTGGGAAGAAAGCAATTGAAAGCAAGTGGGTGTATAAAATTAAATACAACTTTGATGAAAGTGTTGAACAGCACAAGACGCAATTGGTGATATTGAGAAATAATCAAGTTGAAGGTATAGATTATCAGGAAACTTTTGCTCCTACA
>JAVXUL010008535.1:0-12500 GCA_035590515.1 Trichilia minutiflora | reverse complement strand
GCCTAACTTTATTTTTAACAATATTTTTATGCTCATCTAGTTTGTTTCTAAACACCTACTTGGTGCCTATAATAAAATGATTATGAGGTCTTGGAACAAAGTCTCAAACTTGGTTGCTTTAGAACTGATTTAGTTCCTCTTGCATAGCCATTATGCAATCCTCATTCATTAATGCGTCATCTATTTTATTTGGCTCTAAGTGAGACACAAATGCAAGGTCTTGCATTTCTTCAAGATTTTGAGAAACCTTTTTTGATGTTTTCCTAGTTTTGATTCCTTAAGAGGGATTACCAATTATTAACTCTCTAGGATGGTGAGATGCATACTTCCAAGCCTTTAGAAGTTTTCTAGAATGATTCTCTACATGCTTCTCATTTGGATTCTCACTTATCCTCAAATCATTCATCTTATTTGTCACATCTATCTCATCAAACTTCTTCTTAGCAAGCATTTTTATCACATCAGGTTCTAACTCATCAAAAGTAATATGCATAGATTCTTCCATAACCTGAGTTCTCTTGTTATACACTCTATATGCTTTGATCTTAAAAGAATAACCCAGAAAGATACCCACATCTAACTTAGGCTCAAATTTTTTAATATTGTCTTGGGTGTTAAGGATGTAACAAGTGCATCCAAAGACTCTAAAGTGTCTGATTTTAGATTTTCTTTGATAGATCAACTCATATGGAGTTTTTCCTAGAAATTTCCTAATCAAAACTTTATTGAAAATGTGACATGCTGTGTTTATAGCCTTAGCCCAAAAATATTGAGGTAATTCGTACTCATTTAGCATGGTTCTACCGATCTCTTACAAGGTTCTATTCTTTCTTTTAGCTACCCCATTTTGTTGTGGTGTTCTAGGTACAAAAAAATTATGTGTGACTCTATTCTCATAACAAAATGACTCAAAGTCCTGGTTAATAAATTCTCCACCTTGTTCACTCCTAATCTTAACCAAATGATAACCAAGCTCATTCTGAATTCTCTTAGAAAACTTTCTAAATGCATCAAATATGTCACTCTTATTCTCTAAGAAGAATACCCATGTGAACCTAGAATAGTCATCCACAATGACATATGCATAATGCTTTTCACTAAGTGATGCAACTCTATTTAGATCGAAGAAGGTTTATATGAATGAGTTCGAGAGGTTTGGATGTGGAAATGATATTTTTGGGCTTAAATGAACTCTTGACTTGTTTACCTCTTTGACATGGTCCACATGTCTTGTCCTAGGAAGGTCCTCTAACATGTCATGCTTTGATAGTTTCCTATTGAGGTCCATACTACAATGCCCTAACCTTCTATGCCATAACCAAGAATCATCACTCAATACTTGCAAACATACAAAAGATTCAATATCAATTTTATCTAGCTCAATGACATACACATCTCATATCCTAGAAGCATGCAAAATTCTATTCTTATCATCATCAAAAACATCACATGCATCTTTAAGAAATATGGCATTATACCCAACATCACATAATTGAGAAATATTTAGCAAATTGTATCTCAAGCCATCCACTAGTAAAACATCTAAAATTTTAACTTTGTTTACCTCAATGATGCCAATGCCACAACTTTGCCTTTGCTGTTATCTCTAAAAATTACATCCTTTCCTTTCTTCTTTGTGAGATGCACGAATAGCTCTTTCTTACCAATTATGTGTCTTGAACATCCACTGTCAATGAACCACTTGACTTTCTTTTTCATGCTTCTCTGTTTTTGCTCTTGCAATATCAAAAATTATTTACTTTGGTATCTATTTGACCTTGGGTCCATAGATGTTAGTTTTGACTGTAGGAGCATCAATAATAGTCCTAGTACCTTTAGGAACTCAAATCAATTTTGGACCCTTATAGGTGTTGTTCTGAATGAAACACTTGTTGATTTGATGTCCTCTATGACCACAATAATAACATGAACTAGATGAACTCATGTGACCAGATGCTTTGACAAAATAATTTGAATAAGATTTCTATTTCGTATTAGGTCTATAGCCAATTCCAGTCCTATCAAAGATCATTCCTTGGTTGTCTAGCAATTTATCTAAAGAAAAGATATTTATGGCTCTATCAGATGACATGACATTGTCATCAATTGAAAAATAACTTGCACACACCTTCATAATAAGTCATTACATCACATCATGTCACTTCCATTCTCTAAGCCCCAGTTATTCTAAAAAGAAAAGAGAAATATAAAAGGCAGTTTATTATTTACATAAAAGAATTATGTATGGCTTGATATCTTCCCATCCCACCCCATTAGACCTCCGTCTACTTTACCATCATTGTGGGAATATTCGTTGTTTGATGTATCCAAAATCACCTGAGATTTTACACATTAACAATATTTGATAGTGAACACAAACATGAAAGATAAAATGATTAACCCAGAAAACTGGAAAAAGAAGTTAGCGCAAAATGGATTCCATTAGTGCCCCCTTCCCTCCTCCCCCCCTTCTCAAACCTTCGTCCACTTTATCATCATTATGTCAAGATTCGTTGTTTGATGTACCCAAAATCACTTAAGATTTTGTACATCAACAATATTTGATAGTAAACCCAAACATGAAAGATAAAATGATTGACTCAGAAAACTAAAAAAAGAAGTTAGCGCAAAGTGGATTCTAGTAGAAGATATATATAGAAGACTTTGTTAGAGGGTGTAACTTCAAACAGTAGACTAATCTAAAGGTTAATCAAACTACTAAAGCAAATATGAAAAGAAGATATATCAATTGATTAATACATTGATCAATTTGGATTTTGCAACTTGTTGCAAAGCTATTTTTGGTTTGAAGAATGAAAAAAGAATAAAGGAATAAAAGAAAAATAGAAAATGATTAATGAAAAAAATTGTATCTTTCTTTTATTGAAACATGAAATTATAAAAGGAAGCAGTTTATTATATTTACTTTAGACAAATTTTTTTTTTTCAAATTTAAGAAATTCTTATTTCTTTTAATATTCTTTTCCTTTCCCTACTCCATTCTTCAGACTAAATATATGGTAAATGTATGCTTTTGCAGGTTCATTTCAAGTAAGAAAGAAATGTAACTTCTGCTGCAAGGAAACGGAATATTCAAATCCAGCAGAAGGCAGGTTAAGTGGAGAGAGTTGGTTCATAGTTCTTTACATTAATGCTAATGTTCATGGCACAGCATGTTTAGATTTTACTGACAGTTAAACAGTTCTATATTCCATTCCTCGATAACTGTGAGTTCATTCCAAACATATCCTAAAGAAGACTCATAATTTCCAATATGAAATAAACCCAAAATTAAAAAAAAAAAAGAAAAGAAGTTAGTATGCCTAAAACAATTTGTGCAATGTCATTTCAAGTCAAAGAATCTATGACAGTTTATTTACCGTGAATTTCTGCACAAATTGCAGACAAACAAACAAATCGAGTGAATGAAGAGCCAGTCAAGATGAAGATATAAAGCAATTGGTTGAAAGCTTTATTTGATTCTATCTGGAAGGGCTGGTGATCCATTGAGTGGACTGTTAGAAGTGCCTTTGGACAAAAAAGTTGGATGCTCTTTGGGTGAGAAGAACACCACAAAAGTGGGGGTCAGAAATTAACCTGAGCTGTGGGGCAACTAAACATCTTCAAACTGAGGTGCTTATTCAAGGTTTTCGACAACTCTCCCATTTTTCCGTGCCGGAAAAAAGAAGTCCAATTTGGCGAGGGATTAAATTTCTCTCCTACAAAACTTAATTTTACACAAGCATACATAACGTGGCTGAGTGCATTTGCTTTGGGATTTTTTAAACAATTATAGGTGTTTAGTTATATAGATAGCTAGAAGTTTAGAACATATAAAACAGAGAAACCAGAGGATGAATATTGAAAGTTTTCCCCATCCCCATTCTAGCCTGCCTGTCCAAAATAACTGTAATTTCCTGTGCTTCTTCATTTAACAGACTGCGGGAGGATTGCTATGCACGAATTATGCACCAGGGAAACATTAAATGTATATTTCATTAATTCCATATAGAACATTGGAAGAAAAAATATCCATTGAGGTATGCCTCTAATATCCCGAGTCTTTTTACTTTCATAAGGTAGAGCCAGAAAGAAAACGACAGCAGATAATCACACTGAATACTCGTAACCATAAAATTGTAGGTAACGCATATACGGCTATATGAAATGATGCCCACCAATAAACGTTTCGCCGGGAATCCTGCTGCTCCGCATAAGTAGCGCATATTATATACCTCAAACGGGGTAAGGGTGTTCTACCCACCTTAAAGTTGTATTCCATGTCACAATTCTGAAAGATGAACATCTCAGAAACTTTAGGACAAGTAAACCCTTTGCCATACAAGGCTGGGAAGAGGGATTTATCATGTATAGGTCCCATATATAATCAGGAACAAAGTTTTGGGACCGATTATGTTTATGTAAAGCACAATACAAAGCTTACAGAGCAGGTATGCCATACAGTCATAACAAGATTCTAATTCAGAGATCATGTTTAGAAACAACATGATAAGATAGCAATCCCATGCAACTGAAGCCAAAATGATGAGGTTTGCATGCAATTTAATAAAGCCAACTGACAATTCACAGAGCTTATTAGATTTCATATAATATAATCCAGAACAAAAGAGTCACATAGACCCTACAAATTTACATGGTAATATGTTAGATCATCTTCAATTATATAGCCAAAAGTATGCATGGTTGCTAGAAATTAGAGAGGCTAAATGTAGATTAATCTCAAGTTTCAACAAGATTCCGAAATTTCACTCGTCTTTTAATGCTACCCATCCTATCATATCCGATACCAATCTTACTGTGCATCAATTTTATAGCCAAATCTGCATTGCCCGCTTTCCTCAAAGCATTGATCAGAACTGTACGGATTTTTCCTGGTATTTCTCTACCCCTATCGACAATCCCATCAGCCAATTTACAAGCCTCCTTGATGCGACCTGCTTTGCACAAGACATTGATCATATCTTCAAATGCTGTCTCAGGGATGATACCCATTGGTGCCAACTCATCCAATATCTTACAAGCCCTAGCAACCTTGCCAGACAGACAAAGCCCGATGGATAGAGCCCTAAAAGAAGCTGCAGTTGGAGTGATACCCTTATCAATCATCATATCCCACAGTTTAAGTGCCTCCTCATTTCTATGTTCCCTGAACATTCCACTTATGAGTATTGTGTATGTGTAAACGGTCTGATCACATCCTTCATCTTCCATTCTCTCAAAAAGTACTAAAGCCTCATCAATCTTTCCACACTTAGCAAGAGCATCAATAACAGCATTGTGGCAATATGAGTCCCGAGGGCATCCCTTTTCAACCATCGCTTCAAAAAGTTCCTTAGCTTCATCCACTCTCCAAGCCTTCCCTAGACCGTCAATAAGACTGGAATAAAACATGGCATTAACTGCCACCCCGTTACCTCTACAGAACTCGAAATACATCATAGCCTCCTCCAATCTCCCACTCTTACACAAGCCACTCACAATAACACCATAAGTAACCTCATCTGGTTTAAGGCCCTCATTTTTCATTCTCTCAAATATATTTATGGCATCATTCATGCTACCATGTTTTGCATATGAATCTATCAAAGCTGTATAAATTGCCACATTTGGTTGATAACCTTTTCTGATCATACTCTCAAAAACAGCGTATCCTTCCACACACTTCCCTTCTTTACACAGCCCTCCAATAACTAAACTGTAAACATGAGGAGGAATTTCAATCCGCTTTTCCTCCATTTCATGGTATAAACCCACACAAGAATCAACATCTCCCTCAGAATAACATGCTTGTATCAAAGTCATATAAGTAATCTTATCTGGCTTCACCTTTCTTGCCTCCATAGACCTAAACTTCTCCATTGCTTTCTGGGTTTTTCCCACCTTACAATACCCCTTAAACATTGTGTTATAAGTCACAATATCAGGCCCAACTTTCCCATTCTCCATAACCTCAAAAACCCGCTCGGCAGATTCAATGAACATTGAATTCACCAACCCGTTCACCAAAAAATTAAAAGTATACAAACTCGGCTCAATCCCATTCTCTTTCATTCTTCTCCACACCCACAACAATTCCTCAACCATTCCTAGTCCCCCAAAGCTCTTAATCAAAGAATTTGCACCTGAAACCGTCATCAAAAATTCCTTTTCCTTAAACTCACTAAGCACTAATCTGAGCCTATCCAAATCACTACATAAAGCTAAACAATCAATCAAAGAAACATAACATTCAAGCTTATGAGAATACTTCTTTTGCTTACCAGCCCAAGTAAAGAACCTGAAAGCAACATCATGTCTTTTACTTACATCATCAGTTCTTAAAACAAATGAAACAAAAATTGGTGACAACTTAATCAAGAACTTGTGACAAAAAGAATCTAACTCTGCTTCCATATTTGGCGAACCATCTAAAAGATTGATAATTTGGCTTACCCATGGAGATGGCTTCAAGTTTTGGGAAGTCGAGACCAAATCAGACACGTCATTGAATGGTTCTATCCATTCTGGAGGAGGAAGAGAGCTGATGAAGCACCACCTGGGATTTGAGGTGAAACCTGGCTCAGGACCCATTTTCGGGTGTTCTGCTGGTGACCCAATAGTGTTGTGTGGATTGCAAAGTGGTAACGTGCGAGGAGATTGCAGCAGAGCTGCAGAGAAAGATCTTCGTAAGGTTCTCATCAGGGTTTCTGGATACGGTACGAACAGAGCGGAAATAAAGTTATTGAAGGAATTAGCTTATATGAAGCTTATGCGGATTTATGAATGTGTCGGTCCCATGGTCTAGTGGTCAGGACATTGGACTCTGAATCCAGTAACCCGAGTTCAAATCTCGGTGGGACCTTCTTTTTTGCATTAATAGAAATAATTTACATGACAGTAATAAGTTTGTTTTTTTTTTCTTAAAAATCTTTATACAAAGAATATCATATCTCCTTTTAAAATAAAGTATTTTATATCCTTATATTACTATAGATAGTTGTTGTACGTTCAATAGATCTTAAAGTTGTTTAAAAAGGGCAAATGTTAGTTATAGTTAACTGACAGGGAAGTTTTTCTGATAACAACTCGCCAACGTGGCCAATTTTCAGATGCAAGCCAAGTTGTTTTCGACAACTTCAAAACGAGAATCATTTACGATTCTATTGAATCTTAAATGACGTAAACACTCTTTTTCAAAACCTTGATCATACATGTCAGTGATTTACAGCATGACCGGCTATAAGCTTTCTCCACCGACCACAGAGCCCATCTCAATATCGGCAAAATTCTGTATCTATCCGGTTATCTTCTCCATTAAACCCTTCAAAAGATCACTTAAACTCGACCCATCAAAGAATTCAAGCCTCTTGAACACGAAGAGGGGGAATTGGATCATAGGATCAGTCATAGAGGACAAAGAAGTTGTTTCAGTGAAGAATAGTCAATTAAAGGACGAAGAGGACAGCTTATTCGTTGGTAATTCTAAAAAAGAATTGGAGGGTGTTTCGCAGACGAAAACGCAGTAGAAGTTGATGAAAATAATAGGTTGATTGGTAGAGCAATCAATGCTACAATTGTTCTGGGTACTGGTACTGTTGTATTATATAAGTTGCTCACAATTGATCATGATTACGGGCATGTAAGTGATATTCTTTCTTGGATTCTGTTTCCTGTCTTTTTTTTTGGCTTAAGATTAGGTTTCTAGGTTGATTGAAATTGATCGTGTACATCTTTTTTAGTGAGGTCTGATATGGATATTGATAAATTTGAGGCTTTATTGCCCAATTTTTAACTCTTTACAGTTTTTTAGGATTAGATGATTCTGGGATTAGTTAATTATCATTATATGATTTTTGTTAATGCTGGATTCAAGTTGATTGATTATATTGCTAGCTAATTAGGAAGCCTTTACACTGAAAGAGAGGGCTTTATTTGCTCCGAAGTATAACATTTTTGGAGACATTAAAACTTTAGGGAAGAAGGGAGAAACTAATATAGAACTGGAGTTATATTAATTTCATTACAATTTTTCCATTAACACAACCCAATTTTCTCACTTTAATTGTCAATATTGTATGTTGTTGATTAGTATTCAGCACTTATTTTCTTGACTCTTTGAAATGTATCAGGGATGGACCCTATATGAAGTGTTAAGGTATTTGCCTGAACACAATTGGATTGCATATGAACAAGCTCTTAAAACAAACCCTGTATTAGCAAAAATGGCAATAAGTGGGATTGTCTACTCTATAGGAGATTGGATTGCACAAGTGAGTCTTTCTTTCATTAGCTCATATTCCCCTTTCCTTGATGGTTTTTGTCAGCAACAAATTTGTTTCTTTTTAATTGCTTTGATTAATTTTACTAAATATGCAGTGTCAACGCATGGTCAGATCATGCCTCATTGGGTTTACTTTTCATGGATCTCTATCTCATTACTACTATCAGTTCTGTGAAGTGACATTCTTGGTTCATATTTCGTTCATTTTGTCTTGTTTGTTGGTTTTCTGTGGATAGCTGTAATTGTCTGCTCTGTTATGTAGGCTCTTTTTCCTTTTGAAGATTGGTGGGTGGTCCCTGCCAAAGTTGCCTTTGATCAAACACTGTGGGCAGCAATCTGGAGCAGCATCTATTATGTGACTCTAGGGTTCTTACGTTTTGAATCCCCAGCCAATATCTTTAGCAAATTGAAGGCAACATTTTGGCCCATGTTGACTGTAAGAAGCTCTTATGATTTTCATTTACACAAATTCTACATATCTTTAAGTTTCCTCAGCACCAGCTTATTGACATGTTTATAACATGGCTATTAACTCTAGAAGTGGTTATGTTTGAAAAGGAGCTCATGGATATGCTACCTTGTCATTGGGTATAAGATGTGTTAGTCTTAACATAGTTCATTACTTTTATCATATATGCAGTTGTGGTTCTCCAGTTTCAGTCATTACTAATTGTTTCTTCCAAACTTATAACACTATTTGTAATTTAAATTAACACTTTCAAATTTGTAATATCTGGTTGCAGGCCTTCAGGCAAGGTTGACCCCCAACATTTTTATTTCCTTTAAAATATATTTTCTCTCAGTTATGTAATTTTTAAAACGTCTGATGGTGAATACCTATGGTAATGCATTAAAATGTCTCTACTTATGTTTGGTTATAATACGTAGAAACGATTACCTGCTGTTATGGAAAAGAAACTTTATATGAAATACTGTTTATCCTTTTGAGACATATTACTGATATTTCAAGTATAAATTTGGCATAGGCTTAACAAATATTCTTCTAAATTGTGATTATTATTTTGGTTTCCTTCCGTGATAGGCAGGTTGGAAGCTTTGGCCATTTGCTCACCTGGTTACCTATGGTGTGATCCCCGTGGAGTAGAGAGGCTTCTTTGGGTGGACTGTGTGGAGCTCATCTGGGTTACCATACTCTCAACGTAATTCAAACATTGCTATCCTGATACGGCTGGAAAATTAGAGTTATAACTTCTTTTATATTCTAATCTGTTTATACTTTGTTCAAATTATTGCAAAGTCTCATTCCCATTCATGTAGACGATTATTTTGATTTTTTTTTCAATCTTTAATTCTCTTCGCTTCATATGTCCTGTCCAAACAGATTGGTAGTCAAATATTTGCTGAAACAACAGAAAAATCACATTTGACCTTTTAGTGTTTAGTTAATCTCTTAGTTTTATATGGGGTCAATATCTGTGTTAAGTTGTGATTCTACATGTTTTTCCTTCTCTTTATTATTTGCAATGTGTATTCCTTTTTCCTTTTGTAGTTATTCAAATGAGAAATCAGAGGCTCGAATATCTGAGGCTACATCAGAGGCAAACTCCAAATCTTCATCAAACAGTCATGAAGTATGAATATGAATTGGCTACTCTTATATTGTGTGAATTTCATTGAATATTCGAGGACCTAGCAAAACATAAGCGCCTGAAATCAAGCATCCTAGAATTAAATCATTGTAGATTTTGTGCACAAGTGTGATAGGGCGCTCCTAAACCATTCCATAAGTTAATTTCCAGTCACATGGACATCTTGAGTTCCATATTTTGAGCTTCCCAACCACCCCCTTCTTTCAAACGTCACTCAATTAGCTACATGACATGCTAATATGCTTATAATTTTGTCGCTATTTTTCCAGGAATAAATGATGTCAGATCATTTTTCTCCTCGAAGGATGTTCTCATAGCCGTCAGAAGAATGATCGATTATGTTGTTATTTTGCAGTGAATGTCAAAAAGGACAGGAGATAGCTTATGGACAGAAAGCTGAAATTCTCGACAAGGCTCTACATGTATTTGCACAGATATTTTATACAGTAGTGTTTTTTTTTTCCTGATATAATAATATGAATCTTCTGGTTTATGAAAAAAATATTATAAATCAATATATATAATATATTCGATTTATGTAATTTACAATTTCTTTTTCCTATCATTATTATTTCAGGTAATGGAAGTTTAATAGTGCTTTAAGTATTAATTAAAATATTAGAATACTAAAAAAATTAAAATGCGGAAAAAATTGATTACATTTTTCTAATCAATTTCTTTGTATTTGAAGCTACAAATTATGGTTTTCTAATTATTCTTAAATCTCCTTTTGATGGTGTAAGCATATTAATGAGATCGAAAAGTTTAGAAACCTCAAATATGAGACTCCTTTTATAAAAGAGTTAGGGGAAGTTAACAAAACATGAATAATGGTTTTGAGTAGTGAAGGCTAAGTAACTACCAAGAAACAACAAAAAATTGTGAGAACATGGGATAAAAAATGCATCCACGGTCTTACATTTTTCTACTCATGCATAGAAAAAGAACTATTAGAATAGAATAAAGGTTTACAAAATATAACTCAACCTTTATTAATAAAGGAAAAAAAACATATTACAAATAATACAGATAAATATCATAGAAGAAATCTATACACAATTAGAAACATTATATTCAGAAAACCCATTAGAAAAATAGCATATTAACAAACCCTTAATAAGCATAAAACTAAAAGAACTAACAGATAAGGTATATAAAAAACCAATGAAATATGTAGATTCAGACTTACCTGAATTTGTTCTAATTTTATATATATATAATAAAAATTACTAAAATATTCTTTAAAAAATATATATAAAAGAAAGAACAAAAATTTGTAAGAATAAAATTAGCTTTTTATCATAATTTTTATTAATTCAATCAGATAAATTATTCGATTTATTTGATCAAATTCATTTTATTTTAAATAAATTTTTTTATTTAATTAAATTTTTTAATCATTTATTCATTCAAATGCAATTGATCTTTCATTCAATCAAACTTATTCATTCCGATAAATTTTTTAATTTATTCAACTAAATTCTTCTATCTTTTTTTGTTTAATCTAATCGAATGCCCTAATTCGTTTGGTTGAAGTGTTCATTCAATTGATTTTCTTAATTCATTTGATCAAATATCTCTATTAAATAAAATTTTAAGATTAACTTTCCGAATTCATTTTTACTTGTTCAATATCCATTTTAAATCACTCAAATTTTATCATCATTGAATCATTTATTCAATAATGAATCTAAACATATATTTTATAAAAATAACAAAAATATTCTTAAAAAATAAAATAATTAAATTAATCTTATATAAAAAAATACAGGATTTAAAGTTTAAATATTTATTTATATTTATAAAAATTTATGAATTTATTTTTTATATTTATAAAAATAAAAGTAAAGAGAATATTTGAATATTTTATTTTTATTTAATAAATAGAATATATCGGAATGTCTTCCATAAATCAAAGTTGAGAGAATGTTTAAATATATTTATTTTATACTTATAAAAATTTATAAATTTTTTATTCATAAAAATAAAATTAAAAGCCGAAAGAATGTCTAAATATTTTATTTTTATTTTACAAATAAAATATATTGAAATATCCTTATATCCATCATAAATCAAAGACCAAAGAATATTTAAATATCTTCATTTTATATTCATAAAAATTTATATATTTATTTTTTATATTTACAAAAATAAAATATATCGAAATATCCATCATATATCAAAGTCGAAAGAATATTTAAATATTTTTATTTTTAAAATTAAATAAAAATAATTTAAAAATTTTTATTTAAATTATTGAATGACTGTATATTTTTTTAACTAAAAAAATTAAGATTGTTATAAATTTAAAATATAAAATAAAAATAAATTCATAAATGTTCATTGATATAAAATAAAAATATTTTAAATTTAATTTTTAAAAATTAAATTAGAAAATTTTTAGTATAAAATATTATAAAATAAAAAAAAATAATTTATAATTTTATATTATATTTGATAAATTTCTTTATAAAAGTGCTTATAATCGTAAAATCATAAAATAAATTTTTTTGAAGTATAAAGTATTATAGTCATTCAATAATTTAAATAAAATATTTAAATTATTTTTATTTAATTTTTAAAAATAAAAATAAAATAAATTTTTTATA
>JAVXUL010008524.1:0-12500 GCA_035590515.1 Trichilia minutiflora | reverse complement strand
ATTCCACCCATCCTCTCTAGGACTGTATGGCCAATCCACACTCCGGGGACTATTGGATTCCACCCACTCTACATGAGATGTATGGCCAAATCCTCACCCATATATCATGGCACATTAAATCATAATTCAAAAGCATTGGCTCATCAGGGCAACTCAAACACTGATGGCTCACAAGGCCAAAATGTCATATGTGGCTCACTGGCCAAAACAATATAGTGGCATGCAAGGCCAAAACCAAAATCTGTGGCTCATAAAGCCAAACGATTAGCATAGCACCTCGACCATAATGCATACTCTATGATGCCACATTCACATACATACACAATGTTGGCCTCCAGCCTCACATCTCAATATCAACACATACATAGGCCTCCGACCTCACATTCTCAATATCAATACATATAATAGGCCTCCGACCTCACATTCTCAATATCAATACATGCAATAGGCCTCCGGTCTCATAATCTCAATATCAATACATGCAATAGGCCTCCGGCCTCATATTCTCATGGCAATGTAGGTTTCACATCGAACCTATCTCTATCACAAACAAATGGCCAACCCGGCCACCATACAACATTTATCCAATATCTTCTCATTTCAGTTATGTATTCATATACATACATTCACATGCTATCGTCTCTAGCATTAAAAGTATTTATAAATACAATAAATGAGGCGAAGGGAGGAGAATGTCCACTCACAGTCTTGGGGTGGGAAACCACCCTCATAGTAACCTCCTCGCGATGGAGATCCTCTCGTCTCGGCTATCGCTCCTGGATACACATACAAACACAAGTCACAAAGTGCGTGCATGATGCAATGCATACTCATGCTACCCTCGCAGCTCACTCTCTCTCTCTCTCTCTAACATGCTGTTCTTACACGAACCTCACTCTAAACATACATTTCTCATCAATTTCAATACCATAAGCTACCCAAAACCTCTAATTTATCGATACCTATGACAAATTAGAAAACCCCCAATAATCTAAGGTTTTGTGAACAGTGACCCGATTATCATTTCTTAGATCTACGCAAAATGATAGCTTAATCGAGAGAGATAAATGGGGGAACAAGCTTAC
Source organism: Trichilia minutiflora (assembly GCA_035590515.1). Lineage (NCBI taxonomy): Eukaryota > Viridiplantae > Streptophyta > Magnoliopsida > Sapindales > Meliaceae > Trichilia > Trichilia minutiflora. The sequence continues at coordinate 11,415 of JAVXUL010008524.1, read as the reverse complement.
CTAACCCCGTAGGCGAGCTTAGAGTCCCGATTTGCTCGAATCCCTCTTTTTGCTACTGTTAACTGTTACTCTTCTTCGTGATTCCTCGCGAACCATCGCATGAATCTTCGATCAGGGGGTATTTCTGGGTTCTGGTGTTGATTTTCAGTTCATAGGAACTGGAATGGCGAAGTTTCATGGAGAAATGAAGGAGATCAGTTTCTGAGACTTGAGAGAGAGTGGTTCTATTGAAAATGGAGAGAGAAGGCAAAAATTGAAAATGAAGAAGATGATTCCCCCTGCCCGACGTATATAGGCTGTATAATCCCCAAAGGTGTCGATACCTTGGCATTTTTCTCACAACGTATCGATACGTTTGGTTAAAACACTGTTCACCAGCCTGCAGGGTGTCGATACCTTCCTCAACGTATCGAAACCTTTTGTCGCAAATGGGTTCAATCTCCGTCACCAACGTTTCGATACCTCTTGCCAACATATCAATACGTTGGGGACTATTCACTACTTATCAAGCTCTCAAGGTGTCGATACCCTTCAACAAAGGTATCGAAACCTTGGCCCCAACAGTAAACGTATTGATATGTTTGCTTCTGGTCCTTCTTTCGAGGACTACAACTTCAACTGGCCATAACTTTTAGTTCAGATATCCGCTCGGAACCCATAATATATCAATATGAAGCTCTCTCTGAGATCTACAAAAAAAATGGAACTTTTTCTCAATTGGAGATGATTTTGGGGTCAATAATCCAGTTCTTTCCCAAATCTAAAATCCAACACCATAATCTTATTCAAGATATAATCATCAAGTTTCATACCCTCTCGTGCATACTCTAAACACAAAGACATGCACTAATACTATTGAGGGATTTATTAATATGCCCATAATACTAAAGGACTTTCACAGTATTGATAGACCTCATGAACCGAGTATTCCATCCTTATCTTGATAAGTTCATAATTATGTTCAGTGATGATATTTTAGTTTACTTGAGGACCAAGAAGGAACATGTTTAGCATCTGCGGATTGTACTGTAAACACTGAGAGAAAGAAGGTTGTATGTCAAGTTTTTAAAATGTGAGTTTTGTCTTTGAGAAGTAGCATTCTTAGGACATGTAATCTCAAGAGAAGAATCATTATTGATCCCCGTAAGGTAGAAGCTATAGTATAGTGGGAACGACCTAAGAATGTCACAGAAGTTAAAAATTTCTTGGGATTTGCAGGGTATTATAGAAAATTTGTTGAAGGCTTTTCTTTGCTAGTTGTTCCACTGACACAATTAACGAGGAAAGATTTTAAGTTTAAGTGGAATGAGAAATGTGAGCAGAGTTTTCAAGAATTAAAGAGTCGTCTCACTTTAGCTCCAGTGTTAACATTACCTATCCTTGGAAAGGGATATATAGTTTTTAGTGATGCCTCTAGGCAAGGGCTAGGCTGTGTACTAATGTAAAATGGGAAGGTGATTGCCTATACTTTAAGACAACTAAACAAGCATGAGCTAAATTACCCGACCCATAATTTAGAATTGGTTGCAGTTGTTTTTATCCTAAAGATTTGGAGACATTACTTGTACAGAGAGAGATGTCAGATTTATATCAACCATAAGAGCTTAAAATATCTACTTACTCAGTGGGAATTGAATCTAAGACAGAGAAGATGGCTTGAACTAATCAAGGATTATGACTTGATCATTGATTATCATCCGAAAAAGGCCAATGTAGTGACAAATTCTTTAAGTAAGAAATCTTTAGTAACAATGGTGTATGTTTGGTCAACATACCTTTCTTTGTTACTAGAATTGAAGAGCTTAAGAGTGACACTAGAGTGTGGTCAAGATGGCTCGATGCTAGCCAATTTCGTTGTAAGGCCAACACTAAGGGAGTAGATAAAAGCAAAGTAAATGTAGGATCCAGAGTTAGTAAAAATATACCAGAGAATTATGGATGGAAATGTTAGGGATTTCTACATTTCTCAAAATGAAGTCTTAACATTAAGAGGTAGGGTATGCGTACCCTCCAGTGGTAAATTGAGGAATGCCGTCCTGGAGAAAGTTTACTGTTCGACTTTCGCAATGCATTCTAGTAGTACAAAAATGTATAGAACAATCAAGGAGAACTACTGGTGATATAGAATGAAGAAGGATATAGTAAAATTTATTGCCAAGTGTTTGACATGCCAGTAGGTTAAAGTAAAGCATCAAAAGCCAAAAGGAACACTTTAACCCATACCCATACCAAAGTGAAAATGGGAACACATCCCGATGGATTTTATGGTAAGACTGCCCCATACACCAACTGAACGTGATGCAATATGGGTGATTGTATCCAAATTTACTAAGTCTACACACTTTCTACCCATTAAAGCTAAATATCTAGTTGAAAAGTTAGCAAGATTGTATGTGGCAGAGATTATAAGGTTATATGGCATACCTGTGACAATTGTGCCAGATCGGGATCCTCAATTTACATCTTGATTCTGGTCTAGTCTTCAGAAAGCTATGGGTACGAGGTTGAATTTCAACTTAGCATTTCACCCTCAGACAGATGGATAATCTGAAAGAACTATTTAGATACTGGAAGACATGCTGCGAGAGTGTGTATTAGAGTTTCTAGGTAGTTGGGCTCTATATTTACCATTGGCTGAGTTCACCTACAATAATAGTTATCAATCTAGCATCAGAATGGCACCATACGAAGCATTGTATGGGAGAAGATGTAGAACGCCTTTATACTAGAATGAAGTGGGCGAAAGAAAACTGAATAATATTGAGTTAATTAAAGCCACTACTAAGAAAGTGAAGATTATCTTCATCAAACCTTTCATTGATTGCACATAACGTGTGAGTGATATCCTTTCATCGTCGTATTCTGATCGAGATAAGGGTTCATAGACTGTCAAAATCCTAATACTGATTCTCATTCGAATCGTTAATCATATGTCAATATTATGCTGTGGCTATAGACTTATAATCAAGACATCATATTGACATTCGATTAGGAACTTGACTTGGACTGAGGCAATGAAAATTCTCAGTCCAATATGTCAAGCCAACGAATTCCCTCTTGACTGTCAACTGAACACCTATATAAACAAAGTATACCCAAACTGACTTCTTGTCTAAGACATGATTAATCTTGTATATATACACCATATAAAATATATCCATCTATACAGAATTCGATTCCAAACGTCTCAGACTAAAGGATTACATCGTATACTATTATAATTCATCAATAAATCATTGACTACATGCATACCATGTGATTTATCGATATTTGGTCATGTTTGATAAATAGTTTACCAACTATAAATCCACACTAATGCCCTTATAACAATACTCATATTGTTAGCTTATATAAATTATCATATAATATCATTAGACGGTAACTAGTGTGCCTACTGTGTGATGTAGTTGCCCAATCAATACCACATACGCAAGGAATGCTTTGATAATTTATTTAACAATTAAATAAAATTATCCGAACAATTTACATACATTCAATATTCATTTGCATGAAAAATAAAGAAAGCAGCTAATGTATATAAATAAAGAATAATTTCTTTAATTAATAAATATAAAGTTTATATAAGATCATAAGCCCTGAAATCAACAACACGAATGATTTCTAGGGCATACACACTAACAGGTATCGCCCTGAAAGAGGGTTATCCAATTCCAAAATCATAGAAAGCTCTACCCTAGGTTTATTAGACCTTTCAAAATCATTGAATGGATTGACCCAATAGCTTATAGGCTGGAGTTACCATCAGAAATGCAAAAGGCTCATGATGTTTTTCATGTGTCGATGTTGAAAAAGTATATCCCTGATCCTTCCTATATTATCGGGCTACCTTCTATTGATTTAAGAAAAGATTTGAAATGTGAAGTTCAGTCAGTCATTGTCATTGATTGTTAGGAGCGGATACTTAGGAATAAAAATATCCCTATGGCAAAGGTTTTATGGAGGAGTCATAATATTGAGGAGATGACTTGGGAACCTGAGCTTTAGATGCAACATTAATATCCTCATCTTTTCCAATACTAAGGTATGTTGAATTTTGGGGATAAACTTCTTTTAGGGGGATTGAATTGTGAGCCCCATGGCGAAATTCCAAAGGCATAACAATAATTTTATATTTTTATTGTACATATAATTGTTCTCGTATTGTATATAGTTAATACGCCATCACGACTATATAATTGTTTTGAGGATTTAAGGTGGTTAAGACAGAGTTTTAGGGTTGTAAACACATAGACCTCAATGTAATTAAATGTTATTTTTATTTTGAGTGGGAACCCAATGATATTTTTCAAATTTGAGAAGGATTCAAGTGAAATTTTTTTTTGATGAATTCAATTGATCGAATAGGGTGATTTGTTCGACTGAATTGTCCTTCATTTAAATGAGCTGGAATTCATTCGATCAAAGTAGTCCATTCGTTTGATCGAGTAAGGATTCGTTTGAACGGTAAAATGAAAGTCCCCTGACTTTTGAAATCATCGAAGGATTTGTTCGAACAGACCTTGATTTGTTCAACTGAAGTAGATAGCTCGCTCGAATGAACCATGATTTGTTTGATCGAACGACTGGAAAATAACGATTTTTGCCCTCTTTTAGAAGTTTCTCCTTTATATTTCTTAAGGATAAAATAGTAATTTCAATTTTTTTCTATAAATAGGGGGTTGAAGCCCCATTTCTCACAATTTTCTTCTCTTTTCCTTCTTCCTCCTCTTCTCCTCACTCTCTCTCATGTTCTCTCCTTTACTCTCTTTAACTCTCACCCCAAATCTTGCTATATTTTTTATCTCTCACCATCCTTCGTCCACATTTTATATTTCTAACTCCCTACGAGCATCAATTTGTCAAAAGAAGTAAGGAAATAGCAAAGGAAGCAAGCTAGCGTTTCGGGCCCAATTGGGGATTTTTGACTTCTAAGTGAAATTGAAGCAAACTAATGATACCATGAGGTAAACAGCTTCATTTCTAACATTCTATGCCTTTTATTTCGTATTTTATCAATTTTTGGGCTTAAGGGTTTTACTGTTCATCCAAAAAGTTTTCGTCATTTTATTGCATACATTTAGGTTTTACGCATTAACTACATTATTGTGAAGTTGGATAAATTATTAGGTAGCTAAAAATGAGAATTTGGAAAATCTAGACAGGTGTGAACACTAACTGAATTACTGTTTCGATGGACAGGTGGAGTCCACTTATCAAAATCACAAAATCGAATTGAATTGCACTAGTTTAGCTGTAATATGGATTCGTAGTGGTAGAGAATTGATAATTGGATGAATATCGAGGATTTAGCCAATTTCACGTATTAATCGATCATAGGAACTCGGGCTAGCATGCATTGCACACACATGATTCTTATTCATAGTTTAGAAATGTATATTGATATGTTTTGAATTTATATGTGTTTAGGCGATGATATGCCATCAAGGAACTCGCGTAAAGTGTCAAAGAACGAGAAAAATTATGGAGTGTATACCCTTCCTAATCAATGAGTGAACTCTTTTTGTTTTCATGATTTTAATAGAATCTTCTTTTTATATCTATAATGATATTCAAAGGTTTATAAATGATTATGCTTATTACTCCTATTTTATGCAAATGTTTATATTTATTTTTATTATGGTTTTGAGATGAAATATGATCTGCATGATGGATTTGATTTGTATGGCGTATATGTTTTATGTGAATAATGGCTGGTGGCTAATTTATGAGATGATTTCACCTTATTGATGATTATTTGGATATTGTGATATATGTTAGTGATAATGGCCATAATGGGTTGGGTTTATTGACTGTAGCTACAGGGTGTGGTAGCCTAGGGTTGGCCTGATAGAGAGGTCATCTAGGTAAGTGGAGACTTCACAGGTGGGGATGGTGTATGATGTTGTATTATTATATAGAGATGTAATTTGACCATCTATAAGTCTCGTCAGGTTAGTCATGGATGTCATCACATTGCTAACTCGAGGCAAACGTTAGTGGTGATTCTATTTTCTAAGAAATTAAGCATATTTTAAGCCTTGCATTCAAAATAAAACTTTTATAAATCATCATTGCTTTCTCTTGCATACAAAACCCACTGGAGGTCTCGGGATTACCCGAGGCCAGGGTAATCACTAGAAAATGGAGCCAATCCAATGATTTTCGATATACATTTTGACGTTTTCAAACTAAATCAAATATTTTAAATTAGATTATTTTATAATGTTTGCTAGAATTGCTTTTCCTTTCTATTTTAAAATGAGTGTAGTTTATTTTAATACTTAGTTCACTCACGGAGTATACTCCTGTATACTCACCCCCTTCACTTTCCAGTTTTAGGTCTAGAAAGCTAGCAACGCATTTGGTGGTGGTGATTTCTTCTAGATTTAAGAAACTTTAAGTATACTTTAGAAATCGACTTACCTAGAAGTGTTTCTAGTCTACTGGAGTAGTATTTGGTTTTAATCTTGCATTTGTCTTTTGTGTATGAAAAACAAATTTGTAAACTACATTGATTTATATCTGTCAAATTAAATTTTTATAGTTAAACACTTTGTTGAATGATTATGAATATGGTTGAAATATTTATATAGAAGTGTTTATGGTTTGTTGTTATATCTTGAGAAGTTCGGGTGATAGGATGGTTATTTGAAAGTGTTTTAAATGTAGAAAATTTCGAATGAGATTTTGTAAAAAGCCTTACAAGCTCTCAAGGTGTGTTATGGGATGATTGAATACATCTTGGGAGTCTATGATGGTTGTCACATGTGGGATCCATAGGTTGGGGCACGACAAAAAACCTATAGGTTTGTTAAATGTTAATAATTTCTTTGATAACTTGTCTTTTCTTGATAAATCTATGGAACAACCTTTTATCTCACAATCGGTATGACGAATCCTAGTCACTACTTTAATTCTTGATTAGTTGATTAAGAAATTAGAAAGTTTCATCTACAAACTTGATCCAATAATAACTCAGAAAAATTGGTTTAGAGAAGAAACGAAAAAGCGTAAACTAGCTTTAACGTTCTGATTGTAACTTTTTATGGTTTGATTAAAAACATATTTTTCTTTTGTAAATAAATAAATGAATATTTTTATAAGAATATTTGTTAGATATTGGTCATGACCCTTATAAGATAGTATGTATTAGAGGTTTATTTTTTCAGTAAATACTAACTTAAGTGACTTATCCTATACTTTACTTTTTTATATTTATACATTGAGAACAATATCTCAAATTGGTTTGAGAGAGGGATAGTTGACATTACATATTGTGAATTTTTTTTTCTAGTATGTTTTTTAAAAGTATTTTTTTGTGTTAAAAAAAATTCACTAATAGCATATGAGTTCTGTAAACATAGCCGAGTAAAACATTTTTTTTTCTTTAATCTTTGAGACACATATTAGTAATGTCATTTTCAAGTGAATTATTTTTATATGTTTTTATTATCATTTAGTTTTGATTTTTGAAATTTATAGCAAGTTTTTTTTATTTACTTTTGTTTGAATTATTCAAATCAGTGAACTTTCATATGATCATTGGTTAATAGTTGTGTCCATAGATCTATTAGGTAAAAATTTTATAAACTATTCTTATCACACACACATTTTGGTGCATGATTGTGGGATGCAAGTTGAGAATTTGATACTATTTGTTTTGATAATTTTATTAGAGTTTCACCTAAAGGCTAAAAAAATATTAATGCAGGCATTGTTGGTAAGGGCTATGAATGAGTTAAACCCTAGTGGCATGCTTAGCTGTATAAAACAAGTCTTATATTCAAACAAAAAAAGAAAAAAAATATGTAAATAAATGTTCATTTTCTAAAGAGACTTGTAAAGGTGACTTAACACCTAATGCCTTAAAACCAACTAGTTTAGGAGTTATTGACTGATGAATTAGGTTTTAAATATTATTTAAGATTAAAATCATTTTCTAAAGAGGCTCATAGGGGTGTCTTAACACTTAATGCCCTAAGGCCAATTGATTTGGGAGTTATTGGCCTTGGAATTAGGTTATGTTAATATATATATTTTGTTTAAAAATAAATATTACCCAAACGATGTTAACTCTTGTGAAATAATAAGAATAAATTCTGTTCTCTTTTTCAATAAAGCTCCATAATTTATGTGTTACTTTAAGTGCAAAAGAAGATTTATGAATTTCTTGTTTGAGGATTTTGTGACCGTACTTGAGACTTTTGATTGAGACTTTACTTATTTAAAAATATAAAAAAAGTGGAATAATAAATACCTTGTAAGTGAATTCTTGTTCCAATTCATTGTTAGATGTTAACACTTTATATTACTAAGAGATTAGCAATAAGCTGGTTAGGGTGTGTGATGAGTACATAAAAATGTATATGTATTAAGGTTTAAATTCATCATTTTACACTTTAAAGTATGATTAACTATCTCCATTTATATATATTTTTAGCCTTTGATGTAAAATATATTTTCTTTGTAATTTTTGTTTATTTTTTATTTTGATGCAATAAATGTAAAAAGGTCATAACTTTTTATCAAAGAGAGATATTAAGGTGACTTTTAATCAAGTGCAAAGCGGACTCATTGAGCTAAAACTTTCATGTTTGGGCTAACCATCAATTTAGACTTTAAGTTACATATCTGAAGTCATTAAACAAGCCTAATTGTTGTTCTAGTCTAGCCCAACCATACTTCAGTATTTTACCCATAATTTTTTATAAAAATTTTGGATTTACCTGATACAAGTGACAGCTTAAAATGAGTCAATTATCTACAACTTTTATGTTTATTATAGGAGCTGAATCATTGCGCTTTAAGGTCATCTATGACATATTTCATAGCAGCTAAAATTTTTTAACTTCATTTGTTAAAGTTTGTAACTTAATTTGTCAAAGATTATAACTACCAATTTTGATATTTAGCTCTTATGTTTGCTTATAAATAAGAGCCTTATTTTGTATTTAAAGAATATCATATAGATAAATAGATAATATTCAGTTTGTAATACATTTCATTCTCTCATATTTATATATTTCTAAACTCCTAGTTAAAGCTAGAAGATTGACATCAATGAATTAATGGTATGTTTTCTTGATTATTCTTTTGTGCTTCAATGTTTAGTCTTCTTATTTAATTAAAGGTTCATTTATAAAATATGTTTTGATGTGTTTAAACTCTTTAATTCTTTGTAGACATTAGGCATATTGAATGCTTGAAAGCATATTCCTTGATTCCTTGTAAACTTTTGGCACAAAGAATATTTTGAATATTTTTCATGTCAGAAACATTTTTCTAAATGCTTTTATCAATTTTATAGAAAGAAATATTTTTATTAAAACTTTTTTATTTATTAATAAAGGTATTCTCTTTCAGTTTCAAATGATTTTTATCTTTTGATTGAGTTAACTTTTTAGTTAATCTCAATTAAGTTATAAAAAGGATCAAGATTATTTTATCATAATTCAAATATATCAATTTTCAAAATCTTAGTATTTTAATTTGCATTTAATCTTTACTTGGTAATTCTTCATTTAAAATTTATCTATCATTTATTCTACCTTTACTATTAGACCTTTGTTGGACATAAACCAATTGTCTTAGAAAAACAATCCTTGAGGATACCACACTTGGACTCATCAGACTATACTATAACAAGACTACCTATATTTGTGTATAATAATCAAATTGAGATCAACTGAATATTAAGAAAAAAATATTAATTTTGATAAAACCATGATGAAATAGATAAAAAGTGTTTAGATCTATATGTTGTTAATTTGGCAATAGTGTGAATCAAGGTGGAAAAATGTTTTATTTCTTGGTTTACATGTTAAATGATGAGATTATTTTTGTTTGTTTGTTTTGGTAATGAAAGTGTTTTATTTCTAAGCTTTTATAATTTAGCCATAATGAGTTGGTTATGCAAAAGTTTATTTTTTTAATTTTAAACGATATGTTTAAATGTTTTAAACATGTAATTGCATCAATTATGGATGTATTTGAAAGTATGTGCAATGAGATTTGCATGTATAAAATGTTTATGGATGAAAATTGGTTAAATAAAAAAAAGGGGTTTTGTATCAATTTTCATAATATTATGGCTAATGATGGTTTGTTAATACAAAATGTTGATTTTGTGTATATTCATATGATGAATAAATAAATTTGCTTGATATATGTCATTTATGATTGTGTATAACATATGTTGAATGTGATTAAATACATGTTTAATTATATATGTTTTGATTTTGTATTTAATTTGATTAAATGCATGAATATGTATATATATAATTTTATACATGATGAATTATGTGTATAATTACATTTTGGTTAATGTATGTACATGCAAATTTGTCTAGAAATATACATATATAGAAATAATCAAAACATTAAAATTAGAGTTTGATGAATTGGATTTGTTAAATGGGTTTAGTAATTGTTACTTATTATATTAATTAAATCCATTAAGTATGTCAAAAATATTAAGTTAACTTAATCTATGATTAGTTTGTTTAATTTGACAAGTTAACATTGTTTAATCAGTTAATAAACTTAAAAAAACAAATCATCGTTTCTAGTATAACCGGTTACCCTAAATAATCATTAAATTCTTTTGAACCAAACCAAAAAAAAACAACTTAAACAAACACAAAAATTCTTGTATGATAAGAAATATAGTTACACAATCAAATCAAATGTATAATTGTTATATGTGTGTTAACTGTTAGTGTATGCCCTAAAAACTATTCATGTTTCGGTTTCAGGGTTTATAAATTTGTATTATTTTTTAATATATGTAAAGAAAGAGTTCTTTATTCATATATAAATATGTTGCTTCCTTTATAAAATCGTTCTATATAATAAAGCATATATATGAATTATTTAGATAATTTATTTAATAGTTAAATAAAATTACCAAATTTATTCTATATAGAAGTGATGTTGACTGGACATCAATATCACATAGTAGACATATTATACGAGTTCCGTTTCTTGAGTATATAGGCATTATAATAATTTTCTTTTACAATTATATGCATATTCGTACCTACAGATCATACTTTAAAAGGTGTGATAATTTGAAATTTTCTTTGAAGGGGTGTATGGTAAAAAATATCTAGTTAGTGAGAAAGAACTAAATTTTTAACCTCAAAATCATTTTCAATTAAGAAAAATTCATATTATTTTTGTAAAGCTCAAAGGGAGCTTTCCATTAATATGTTATAGGTTCCGTGAGGATGTCTAGACCAAAAGTTATGAGTATTGAAAGTCTGGGGTTGAGGCTCTATGCCCTAGGATTTTTGCTAGATTTTCTAAGCGTGCATAAAGGTAAATTTTCAACTTTTGGAAAATCAAAGCATTTAAATGATCAAATGCTTACTCAAATCCATGTCCATTGAAGCTTGAAGTCCTCCCCCAAGCCTC
>JAVXUL010008503.1:0-12501 GCA_035590515.1 Trichilia minutiflora | reverse complement strand
ACCCTCTCATGCACAATCTAACCACGAAGACATGCACGAACACTCTTGAGGGATTTACTATTATGCCCATAATACTAAGTATAAGTTTCACATATAATATCATTAGGCGATAACTAGTGTGCCTACTATGTAATATAGTTGCCCATTCCACACCACGTATGCAGGAAACTTATTTGATAATTTATTTAATAATTAAATAAAATTATCTTAATAATTTACATACATTCTTCATTCTTTACATGAAAAATAAAAGAAGCAGTAAACGTATATAAATAAAAAACTATTTTTTTCATTAATAAATATAAAGTTATACAAGATCATAAGTCCTGAAACCGACAACACGAATGGTTTCTAGAGCATACACACTAACAAGCTCTCACTTGCACTAAAGCCATTCGCTGTGATATCGGATACCCATCTTCTCAAGATGCTGGTCTAGTTGCTTCTGTGTCATTGCCTTAGTCAGTAGGTTAGCTACATTGTCCGCTGAAGCAGTCTTCTACATCAAAATCTCTTCAGCTTCAACGAACTCTCTCAAAATATGATATTATGCTGAATATGTTTGGACTTCTGATGTGCCCTCAGTTCTTTTGCTTGTGTAATAGCTCCTATATTGTCATAGAATAGAGTTATCAAATAACTCATATTAGAATAAAACCAAGTTTAGATATAAACTTTTCCATCCAAACAGCCTCTTTTGCTATTTTAGAAGTGATAATTTATTCAACCTCAGTAGTGAAATCTGCTGTCATAGTCTGTTTTTTAACTTTTCCAATTGACAACACCTCCATTATATACAAAAATAAAATCAAATGTAGACTTTCTATCATTCAGGTCTGACTGAAAATCAAAATCTAAGCATCCCTATATACTCAACTCCTGATATCCATAAGTCAGAATTAAGTCCTTAGTTATTTGTAAGTACTTAAGGATTGTCTTAACGGCTGATCAATATTTTTTACCAGGATTGGCTTGATATATGCTCGTAACACTTACAATATATGATATATCAGATCGTGTACATAACATTACATATATCAAACTACTTATAGTCGAGGCATAAGGTATACTATACATCTATTACGCCTATTCATCGATCTTTGAACCCATATCTTTAGACAGATTAAGACCATGATTGAAGGACAGAAGACCTCTTTTAGAGTTCTCCATGCTGAACTTCTTCAGTATCTTTTTTATGTACATCCTTTGGAATAATCCTATTATCCTCTTTACTCTATTTCTATAGATGCGAATACCCAAAATATAGGTCGCTTCTCTGAGATCCTTCATCAAGAAGGTTCTGAACAACCAAACTTTGGCCTTAACCATCATGCCTATATCATTATCAATTAATAATATATCATTCATGTACAATATGAGGAACATTATGACATGATTCTTAACCTATTTATAAACACAATATTCACCTGGGTTTTATTCAAATCCATACAATTTGATCACATCATCAAGTTGTTTATTTCAGCTTTGAGAAGCTTGCTTCAATCTATAAATGGATCGATGCAACTTGTATACCTTATTTCTATCTACAGTGGACATAAAATCAATTGATTGTTGCATATAGATATTTTTCTCAAGATACTCGTTGAGGAATACAGTTTTTACATTTATCTGCCAGATCTCAAAATTGTGGTATGTTGCGATAGCTAGCATAATATGAATGGATTTAATCATAGCCATGGGTGAAAAGGTCTCCTTATAATCCAACCTTCGTTTCTAAGTATACCCCTTCACAACTGGCCATGCCTTATAGGTCTCTACCTTACCATCCTTTCCAAGTTTCGTCTTGAAGATCCACTTACAACCAATAGGAACAATTCCTTTTGATAGATCAACAAGTATCCAAACCTGATTGGCGTACATGGATTGCATCTTAGAATCCATTGCCTCTAGCCGTCTACCTAATTCCTTATCAAAGATAGCTTCTTCATAACTCCTAAGATCATCGGGATGATCTGCCTCTCCCATTAGATAAGAGTCAAACTCTTACTTATGTAAGAGACCATATCACTCTGGAAGTCGCGATATTCTAGAAGATTTTCTAAACAGAATCTGCATTGGACTTTGAATGAGGTCTGTTGATTAGAAGGTGCAACCTTAGTATCATCGAATTGAGCTTCTAAAAAATCTTCTTAAAGCTCAATCAATCTACCTGCACCACCTTCCTCTAAGAACTCTTCTTCTAAGAAGTGTGCATTTGTACTAATCAAAATACGTTAATCGATAGGGAAGTATAAATAATATCCTAAACTGTCTTTAGAATATCCAAATCTTCCCTTCTTAGATTTTACATTTAACTTATCAAGGTTAACAATTTTAATATAGGTTGGACAATCCCATATTCTCATATATCCGAGACTGGGTTTCTTTCCACTCTATATCTCATTCGGAGTCTTTTGGACTAATTTTGATGAGACATTATTCAAGATATATATAGCTATCATTAGGGTATATCCCTACAAATAAACTAACAAGTCAGTGAAAGTCATCATGGATCACACCATATCTAATAAGGTACAATTCCTCCTTTCAACTACACCATTCAACTATGGTGTATAAGGAGGAGTCAACTGGGAGATTATTTCATTATCCTTTAAGAAGTCTTGAAACTTCATACTAAGTATTCTTCTCTACAATCTGATCATAGATTTTTAATAATCTTTTTTATCTATTTCTCAACTTTATTTTTAAATTCCTTGAACATTTCAAAGGAATCTGATTTGTATTTCATTAAATACACATAACCGTATATTGATATATCATCTGATTTGGTATGCTATGATAGCTAGCATAATACAAATAAAGTTAATCATGGCCACGGGTAAAAAAGTCTTCTCATAATCTAATCCTTATTTTTTAATGTACCCCTTTGCAACTAGTCGTGCCTTGTAAATCTCTACCTAACCATCCTTTCCAAATTTTCTTTTGAAGATCCACTTACAACCAATAGAAACAATTCCTTCTGGTAGATCAACAAATATCCAAACCTGATTGACGTACATGGATTGTATCTTAGAATCCATTGCCTCTAGCCATCTACCTGAATCCTTATCCAAGATAACTTCTTAATAACTCCTAAGATTATTAGGATGATCTGCTTCTCCTACTAGATAAGAGTCAAACTCTTGTTATGTAGGAGACTGTATTGCTCTGGATCACGATACTCTAAAAGATTTTCTAAGCAAAACCTTCACTGGACTTTGAATGAGGTCTATTGGAAAGTTCAACCTCAGTATCATCGGATTGAACTTCTAAAAGACCTTCTTTAAACTCAATCAATCTACCTGCACCACGTTCTTCTAATAACTCTTCTTCTAAGAAGTGTACATTTTTACCGAACAAAATACGCTGATCAGTAGAGAAGTAAAAATAATATCCTAAAATATCTTTAGGATAGTCAATGAATCTTCCCTTCTGAGATTTACATTCAGCTTATCAGGGTTAATAATTTTAACATCAGCTGGACAACCCCATATTCTCATATATCTGAGATTGGGTTTCTTTCCACTCCATATCTTATACGGAGTCTTTTGGACTGATTTTGATGAGACTTTGTTCAAAATATGCACAACGACTATTAGGGCATATCCTTACAAATAAACTAGCAAGTCAGTAAAACTCACTATAGATCGCACCATATCCAATAAGGTACGATTCTTTCTTTCAGTTATACCATTCAATTGTGGTGTATAAGAAGGAGTTAACTGGGAGATTATTTCATTATCCTTTAAGAAGTCTTGAAACTCTGTACTCAAGTATTCTCCTCTACGATTTAATAGTAGTTTTTTAATCCTTTTCTCAGTCTGTTTCTCTAACTCATTTTTAAATTCCTTGAATATTTCAAAGGAATCTGATTTGTATTTCATTAAATACACATAGCCGTATTATGACATATCATCTGATTTGGTATGCTACGATAGCTAGCATAATATGGATGGATATAATTATAGTTATAGGCGAAACGGTCTCCTTATAATCTAACTCTTATTTCTAAGTGTACCTTTTTGTAACTAGCTGTGACTTGTAGGTCTATATCTCACCATCCTTTCCAAGCTTACTCTTGAAGATCCACTTACAACCAATAGAAATAATTTCTTCTAATGGATCAACAAGTGTCTAAACCTGATTGGCATACATGGATTGCATCTCAAAATTCATCGCCTCTAGCCATATACCTGAATCCTTATCTAGGACAGCGTCTTCATAACTCCTAGGATCATCAGAATGATCTACCTTTTCTACTAGATAAGAGTTAAACTCTTGCTCATGTAGGAGACTATATTGCTCGGGAGGTCATAATACGCTAGAAGATTTTCTAAGTGGAATCTGCATTGGACTTTGAATAAGGTCTATTAACTGGAAGGTCCAGCCTCAGTATTATCGGATTAAGCTTCTAAAGAGCCTTCTTTAAGCTCAATCAATCTACCTGGACCACCTTCCTCTAAGATTTGGCTCCAACTCTATATATATAACCCAGTAACTTTCTCTCCCATTCCGATGTAGGATTCGATTCATCCCTGCTATCCTAGAAGCCTGTCAGAAGCCACTCCTTGCTCAGACTCCCTCGGTCCTGATGCCACTTCTCGTCCTCATTAGACCGAGATGTTATAGGCCCACTAGCTTCTGTCTGTTTGTTCCTGAATCACGACCATCGTACTAAAGGAGAGTTAACTCTGATACCAATTATAACACCTGATCTAAGTCTATCAACAAGGCCTTTTGGGATGGGTGGTGGTTAATTCCCAAGAACTACATAATTAAGCGTGCTTGGACGAGAGCAGTACCAAGATGGGTGACCTCTTAGAAAGTCTTTGGGATAACCACTCATTACCAAGAACAGAACCATGAGGCCCCAAGGGTTGGGCCAAAGTGGACAATATTGTTGAAAAACTTAGATCAGGTGTTACAATTGGTATCAGAGCCAACTCTCCTCCAATACGATGGTGGTGGATTGGGGACGAACCAGGCAAAAGTTGGTGGGCCTGTAACATCCCGGTCCGATGAGGACGGAAAGTGACACTGGGGTCGACAAAGTCTGAGCAAGGAGCGACTTCTGTTAGGCTTCTAAGATGATAGGGATGAACTGAATCCCAGATCAAAATAGGAGAAAAAGTTGTTAGGCTATATATATAAAGTTAGAACCAAGTTATTAACAAAGCCTTTTGAGATGGGTGGTACTTTAACTCCAAAAACTATGCAGTTAAGCGTGCTTGAAAGAGAGCAGTACTAAGATGAGTGACTTCTTGAAAAGTTCTCAAGATAACCACCCATTACCAAGAACAAAACCGTGAGGCCCCAAGGGTTGGGCTAAAGTGGACAATATTATTGACAGTCTTAGACCAGGTGTTACAATTGATATCAGAGCCAACTCTCCTCTAGTACGATGGTGGTGGTTCAAAGACGAATCAGATGAAAGCAGATGGACCTGTAACATCCCGTTCTGATGAGGGCAGGAAGTAGTGTCGAGGCCGAGGGAGCATGAGCAAGGAACGGCTTCTGACAGGCTTTTAGGATGACAGAGATGAATCGAATCCCACATCGGATTAGGAGAGAAAGTTATTGGGCTATATATGTAGAGTTAGAACCAAGTTGTAAACAAGGTCTTTTAAGATGGGTGGTGGTTTAACTCAAAAATTACGCAGTTAAGCATTCTTGGACGAGAGTAGTACCAAGATGGGTGGCTTCTTGGGAAGTTCTCAGGATAACCCATTACCAAGAATAAAACTGTGAGGGCCCATTACCAAGAATAAAATCGTGAGGGCCCAAGGGTTGGGCCAAAGCAGACAATATCGTTGATAGACTTAGACCATGTGTTGCAATTGATATTAGAGCCAACTCTCCTCTAGTATAATGATAGTGGTTCAGGGACAAATAAGGTGAAAATTGGTGGGCCTATAACATCTCGGTCCGATGAGGACGGAAAGTGGCACTGGGACGGAAAGGAGCGACTTTTGACAAGCTACTAGGATGGCAAGGATGAACTGAATCCCACATCGAAATGGGAGAGAAAGTTACTAGGCTATATATGTAGAGATGGAATCAAATTGTCAACAGGACCTTTGGGGATGGGGTGGTTAATTCCCAAGAACTACGCAGTTAAGCGTGCTTGGACAAGAGTAGTACCAAGATGAGTGGTCTCTTGAAAAATCCTCAGGATAACCACCCATTACCAAGAATAAAATTGTAAGGCCCCAAGGTTGGGCCAAAGTGGATAATATTATTGATAAACTTGAACTAGGTGTTACATTGTTAATGTGTTTAATTTTGATTAAATGCATGAAAATATATATTGGATATATATATGTCTGTCTTATTTACATTTGACTTGATTATGCATATATGTTTGTCGTATGTATATGTTAGTTGCAAATGTTCTTAAATATACATATGATACATGTATTTGTTGATTTATGTATATTGAAATATGTAGAAATGTAAATAAATAGAAACAAAACTTAGGCTAGGTTCACAAATGTAGATTTGATGAACAAAATTAGTAACTAGTACTAATACTTAAATTGGTGTGACACGTTAATCATATCAATATAAGGGTTAACCAGTTCAGTGAGCGATTGGCTTAGTTTGACTAGTTAGCATTGTTTACCCAATTTAATTTTTTTAAACAAGCAAAACATGATTTCTAGTTTGACTAGTGATCACAAACAATACACAAACACATAAATCTTGTATGACAAGGATTATTGTTCTTAAAACAACAAAAACAAAAAACAAAATACCATTAAACTTATAAGATAAGGTTTTGAAAACGCAAGCATATATGGAAAAATTAGTTTTTCAAATGAGAAATATGATTTTTGAAATATAATTTCTCGATTAAAGCATGTAATAGTTACATGTATATTAACAATTAATGAATTGTTAATAAAATCATACTGTTGTAAGTTAAAATATTTATTCATATGATGAATAAATAATTTTAAAAAATATTTTTAATAAACATTTTTAAAAGAATTTTAAATTAATTAAAGTTTTATTAAAATTGTTTTAATCATAAAATTATTTTATGAATAATAATATTTATTCAAAAGTTGAATGAATATTATTAAAGTTTTATAAAATTGTTTTTATAAATAGTAATATTTATTCATATGATGAATGAATATTATGAATTTTCAATTAAAATTTTGCATAACTGGTTTATTAAAATTTTAATGACTCCTATACTAAATATTAAATCATAGTCTCCCATTGTATGATGATGTAGAGGTCTTGACATAAATTAGTATCTCAAGATTTCTATTATATGAGGGGTATTGATTTATATTTTAAAAATCCGTTATCTGATTCTTGGGTGCGTATTTTCACCTTGATCAAGATTTCTATTATGTGAGGGATGGGTAAAAATAATATTTTGAGAAAGAGCAATGGTTCGAGTTTAACTGGCCTAGGGTGTCAAGATTTTTAAAATATGAGGCATTCGAAGCTAGGGTTGAACAAATAATCAAATCTTATATGAAAATATAAATGGAAATGAGTTTTCTATTTATGGGGGTTGACTGACCAAGATTTCTAAAATATGAGATTGGTTAATTCTGATAAGATGTTGATTCCCCACTAATAATAATAACACAATTCCAACGAAACTTTTGAGTCCTGTCTGGGGAGTATAGGATTCAAGTTAAATAGTGGGAGCTAATATGATTAGCAATTATTAATAACTGTTAAATGTTTTAATGGTTATTATTCAAAATGTTTGAATTTGTATATAACAAATTTGTTGATTAATATATAATACAAGATCATTAATAAACTGTTTTTTGTTTCTTTTCAGTATCTCAAAAGAGTAGTGATATATTGATACAAAAATAAAATAATTTTGTTAACGGTGTTCTCCACTAAATTTTAGACTTGAGAAAGTTTGATAGGGACTAAGTTTAATTTGAAAAAAATCGTTTTCTCAGAGGGAGAAAATGGAACATATAATGAGGAGCTGTCCTCAGTACCTCCTAGTAGGTACACATAGCTGTATGATGATCAATTATGAACTGAGTGTCAATTCAGATCACCATTCTTGGATATTAGATTCAGTAGCTACATCTTATGTTTGTGTCTCTCAACAGACATTACAGAATAGTTCAGTATTGTCTAGAGGTGAGATCGAACTTATAATGGCTAATGGGGTAACAATTGCTAAAGTCAAAGGATCTTGCACACTTGAATCATCTGGTGGACATAATCTGAGATTAAATTATATGTTGTGTTTTGCTCATGCCACCAAAAACATCATTTCAATATCTGTACTATGTAAAACTGGTTACAGCGTACAGTTTACTGAAAATGAATGTTTAATACATTTTTGAAATATATTAGTGGGCAAAGCAGTAAATAAAAATAAAATATATATTCTAGAATTGAGTGATAGCCATTTAATTAAATCCATTATAAATAAAAAAATTTGGGGTCAGACAAATCCTAAATATATATGGCATCATAGATTGGATCATAGTGGAGATAGGAGATTGATTCAACTTGGGACAAGTAGACTTTTGAGTTCACTGGGTTTAGAACCCTCACCAACTTGTGAATCATGTCTTCAAGAAAAAATGACCAAATCTCCCTTTAAAGGTAAAGGAGAGGGAGTAAAGAAGCTATTGAAACTCATATATACTGATGTATGTAGACCATTTAGCACCAGAACCTCCGAGGAGAATTTGACTACTTCATTACCTTTATCAATGATATGTCACGATACGGGTACGTGTATTTAATGAAATACAAATGTGATTCCTTTTAAATGTTCAATGAATTTAAAAATGAAGTAGAGAAACAGACTGAAAAGAGTATTAAAAATCTACGATCTGATCGTGAAGGCAAATATTTGTGTACAGGGTTTTAAAAATTCTTGAAGGATAATGGAATAATCTCGCAGTTGACTCCTCCTTATACACCATAGTTGAATGGTGTAGCTGAAAGGAGAAATAGTACTTTATTGGATATAATGCGATTCATGGTGAGTTTCACAAATTTATTAGTGTATTTGTGGGGATATACCCTGTTGACCGCTACACATATCCTGAATAAAGTCCCATCAAAATTAGTTCAAAAGATTCCGTATAAGATATGGAGTGGAAAAAACCCCCAGTCTTGGATAGATGAGATTATAAGGTTATCCAGCTTATGTTAAAATTATTAACCCTGATAAGTTGGATACAAAATTAAAGAAGGAAAGATTTATTGGATATCCTAAATATAGTTTGGGATATTATTTCTACTTCTCTACTGATCAGTGTATATCGATCAGTAGAAATACGAACTTCTTAGAAGAAGAGTTCTTAGAGGAAGGTGGTGCAGGTAGAATGATTGAGCTTAAAGATGGGTCTTTAGAAGCTCAATCCGATGATACTGAGGCTGGACCTTCCAGTCAACAGACCTCTGTTCCAGTTCAAATTTTGCTTAGAAAATCTTCTAGAGTATCACGATCTCTTGAGCGATACGGTCTCCCACATAAACAAGAATTTGACTCTTGCCTAGTGGGAGAAGTTAATCATCTTGATGATCCTAGAAGTTATGAAGAAGCTATCCTAGATAAGGATTCAGGTATATGGCTAGAGGTTATAAATTTATTGATGCAATCTATGTATGCCAATCAAGTCTGGACACTTGTTGATCTACCAAAAAGAATTGTTCCTATTGGTTGTAAGTGAATTTCAAGAGAAAGCTTGGTAAAGATAGTGAGGTAGAGACCTACAAAGCATGGCTAGTTGTGAAGGGGTACACTCAGAAACAAAGGTTGGATTATGAGAAAACTTTTTCGCCCGTGGCTATGCTTAAATCCATCCGAATTATGCTAACCATAGCAGTATACCATGATTTAAAAATAAGGTATATAAGTTACATTGATACATTTATGGATTGAAGCAAGCTTCTCGAAGCTAGAATAAATGATTTGATTATCTGATTAAATCATATAGATTTGAACAAAATCCAGATGAACATTGTGTTTGTAAATGGGTTAAAGATCATATCATCATGTTCCTCATATTGTATATGGATGATATATTATCAATTGGTAATGATATAGGCATGATAACTGAGGCCAAGGTTTGGTTATCCAAAACCTTCTCGATGAAGGATCTTGTTGAAGTGACCTATCTTTTGAGAATTCACATCTATAGAGATAGAGCAAAGAGGATAATAGGATTATCCCAAAGGATGTACATAGATAAAATATTGAAGAAGTTCAGTATAAAGAACTCTAAGAGAGGTTTCCTATCCTTCAATCATGATCTTAATCGTTCAAAAGATATGGGTCCAAAGACCAATGAAGAGGCATAGTAGAAGTGTAGAATACCTTATGCTTTGGCTATAGGTAGTTTGATGTATGCAAGGTTATGTACATAACCTGATATAGCACATGCTGTAAGTGTTACGAGCATATATCAGGTCCATCCTGGATAAAAACATTGGTCAGTCGTTAAGATAATCTTTAAGTACTTATGAAGGAATAAGGATTTAGTTCTGACTTATGGATATCAAGAATTGAGTATACAGGGATACCTAGATTTTGATTTTCAGTCAGACCTAGATGAAAGAAAGTCTACATACGATTTTATTTTTGTATGTAATGGAGCTGTTGTCAGTTGAAAAAGTTCCAAACAGACTACAACAGTAGATTCCACTATAAAGGCTAAATATATTACCACTTTAGAAGCAACAAAAGAGGCTATTTAGATGCAATAGTTCATATCTAAACTTGGTGTCATTTCTAATATGAGTTATCTGATAATTATGTTTTGTGACAATATTGGGGCTATTACACTAGCGAAGGAATTGAGGGTACACTAGAAGTCGAAACATATTCAGTGTAAATATCACCTTTTAAGAAAATTCATTGGAGCTGAAGAGATAATAATGCAGAAAACACTATCAATAATTTGTTGATGACCCACTGACTAAAGTGATAACACTGAAGTAGCTGAACCATCATCTTATGAAGATCGGTATATAATGTTAGAGATATGTCTTAGAACCAATCGTGTTATATGGTTCAGGGTCACTATTTTTTTGTATATACTCTTTGTAATTATTTTTAAAAATGTTTACAATTAATAAAATGGCATTTTCAGTATCTTGCATTATGTTCAGTTACTATTTATTTTATTTTCTAAATGATACGAGATATATCCCTATTTGTATTATGTGTTGAGATTCTATCTATATGAGTTATAGATATGAAAATAGAATCTTTAATTTAAATACATTCAAAATTCGTTCCTGATTGAGGTGGTGTCATCAAGGATAATAACATTACATGATCGGCATGTTTTGTTGCTGTCAATGATTAGTATTCGATACTAATAGTTGGGTGATGAGTCTCATGTCATAAGAGTATAAACATAGGTACCACGTTTGAGAACGTGATACTGAACGTGACCAAACGTGATCAATCATATGGGTGAATATCCACAATCATTGATTAATCATATAGTCGTACTAGTGTACCATTAGTTCTTAGACCTGAGACATCACGGCTGTAATCTGTAGTGAGATATATTGTTCACTTGTGTATATAGCATTGGGCTAATTACGCCCAGTGAAAGACTCTTGATGGCAATGTGTTCTTATTGTATAAGAACAGGTGTTGATCAAGATGAAATCTGCTGACTCGGGTATTTGACCTTGAGATCATAGGCAGAATTATCATCTATGAGGATTAAATCTCTGGCCAAAGTACATGAATTTCAAAAAAAATTTTGGATACATGAATTTCATTTATGATTGAGGTTCTGATTCTATGATCGAGTTAGGGATTTGATTATAGTATGACATGCACTCGATCGAGAGTTGATAGTAAAGGAATTGTATTATATGCAAGTAAAACTATATGGATTCATTTGAATCTCATTCTCTGTGTTCTAGGGGTCATGATATCTTTCTAGAGATCAATCATGATCATTGAGAACTTTGGTTATAAGGAGTTATACAGAAGTGATATGAATGTGTTCGTATTTACTCATGTCTAGTTCACGGTGAACCCAGAGGGTCATACACAATAACTATTAGTTGATGATGGGCAAATAATATCATTAAATTAGTTCATGATATTTCATATTGATGAAAATATATTGCTCTGATAAGTTGATTGTTAGGCAATTTTATTCTTTATAGTAAAGAATTTAGTTTTTCGATAATGACAAGCTAGCACTCGTTGATTCTAAAGAATGTGATGGTATTTATGAAGACTTGAAAATATATATTTTGATATATCAAGTAATAAATAAAATTGTTTATTTATTGAATATTTAACCAAGTATTCATTTATTAATAAATAAAGTGTTTATTTATTAAATATTAAATAATTATGATTATTTAGTTTAAATGAATACTTGGATAACAATTGGCACCATGGTAGTTCGCCAAATGTCATCATCATGTGTGTTTCTTGCTTTTGATCCAATGGCCAAGATAATTCCATTTATTCTTAATTAGTGTAATTAATAATAAATGGTGGAAAAGAAAAAT
>JAVXUL010008463.1:0-12502 GCA_035590515.1 Trichilia minutiflora | reverse complement strand
AGTTCGTGCGAATGAACCATCCTATTCATTCGACTGACAAAAATTGAATCTCTTGTATTTTTAAGAAAGCATAATTCATTCTGTAACACCTAGTCCAAGTCTGTTAATAATATTGTCTGCTTTGACCCAACCTTTGAGGCCTCACGATTTTGTTTTTGATAATGAGTTGTCCTGAGAACTTTTCAAGAGGTCACCCATCTTGGTATTGCTCTCATCCAAGCACGTTTAACTTCATAGTTCTTAGAGTTAAACCACCACCCATCTCAAAAGGTCTTGTTGATAATTTGGTTCCAACTCTATATATATAGGCCAGTAATTTTCTCTTCCATTCTCATGTGGGATTCGGTTTATCTCCGTCATTCTAGAAGCCTGTCAGAAGCCGCTTCTTACTCAGGCTCTCTCTGTTGACTTTTATGTCATACACTCATATTTTTGATGATAACAGAATGAGTAAAGTGCAAAGATCGAATAATTGCCAAGTCATGTGACAAGGATGAAAAGAAAAAGGAAGAACAAGTCATGAAGAAAGTCACATTTCATTTTTGTTAAATTTGTAAAGAAAAATGCTTTTATTTAAGCTCATGAAAATTACTTTTATAAAATGCATTTATTTTAAAGAAATTAAATGGGCAAGAACTTTATTTTTTGAACAAATTATATAACCCTCACAAAAATTGTTTTAAGGTCCAAATTTTGTACCAAATCTATGTCATTTTTATTGGTTTTTAGGAACCCAAAGTACTTTGAATTTCAACCCTTATATTTTTTCAAAACCAGAGGAATTCAATTGAACGAATTCAATAATTTGGTCAAACAAATTGGCTTAAAGGCACTTCGGTGGAACGACTTCTGCCTTTGACTGAACGAAGCAATTTGATCGAACGAATTTTGCCATTTCTAAGTCAGAGAGCTCTCCTATCTTTCGTTTGAATGTTTTTTCCAATAATGATCGAACGAATATCAATTCGATTGAACGAATTGTATATTCGATCAAACGAACTTTACCATTTCGAAGTCAGAGAGCTCAGCCTTCTTTCGATCGAATATTTTTGTATGTTTGATCCAACGAATGACATGATTTATTCGAACGAATATGGGAAGATTTCACTGTAACGGTTATATTTTTAGAAAAACTATAAATAGCTCATTGATTTTTCATTTTCAGTGCATGAATCTTCAATATTTCATGGTTTCATTGATTTGCCTTGAGAAAACTACATTGAGCTTATCTATTTGCATTATTCTTGACATACATTATCTTAGAGAGAGAAAGTGCTTCATTGTTTAAATTTGTGATACTCAAGGAAGCTTAACCTTCCGTTTTTTCTCTTGTAATTTCAAACACTTACAGAAAGAAAAGAGGGGTTCTTTTCTTGGTCTTTTGGTTATTTGTACATCACTTGGGATAGTGATTTGATTGTAAGGTTCAGAGGTAAGCCCGCAAAATCTCCATTGTGTAAAAGTTTAAGCCTTGATTGATAAGGTTTATTTAGTGAAAACTTCAAGGGGTTCTTGAAGGAAGTGGACGTAGGCTTGGAGTTAGCTGAACCACTATAAATCAAGTTGTCAAATCTTTCTATTCCCTAATCTTTTATTTTTGTTTATACTTACTGGTTGTGCAAAATTAAAATTGTGAGGAGTTCATCTTGAAAAATTTTGAAACCCAATTCACGCCCCCCTCTTGGATTGCCTTAGTGAGATTTCACTCTCGGCCCTGGTGCCACTTCCTGCCCTCATCGGATTGGGATGTTACAGGCCTACCAGCTTCCGTCTGGTTCGTCCCTGAACCACCATCATCATACTGAAAGAGAGTTGGCTTTGATACCAATTGTATTATCATGTTCTGACCTATAGGTCCCACACGTGACAACCATCATAGACCCCCAAGGTGTACTCAATCACCATAACACACCCCATGAGCCTGTAAAGACTTTATAAAATCTGTTTTCAAAACATTTATACAACACTTCAAAAAAAATCAATTCAACCAAAATACTCCAAACTTCGTAAAGTATCTTGGCAATCCACAAACACTTCTATAAAAATTTATTTCGTTTATATCTTGAACATTCATCAGAATATTTATAAATAGGAAAACTCAACAGACAATCATAAAATCAAAAGAGTTTACAAATCTGTCATCAGTATATCAAAAATAATACAAGTATGAAATACAATACGACTCCAGTGGACTAGAAACATAGCTATATAAGTCGATGCCCAAAGTGTACCTGATAATCCTCAAACACAGGAGGATCACCACCATCGCACGCTGCTAGCTAAGTAAACTTAAAACTGAAGGGTGAGGGTGTATGTATATGAGAATATACTCCGTGAATGAACTAAAAGTAACATAGATAAATAAAAGTTAATTTGTAAATAGAAAGCAGTTCCAAGATATGTTATGAATAATTCGATAAAAGTAATAAACATTTATTTTAGTTTAAAACCTCAAATCATATATTAAAATCATTGGGCTGGCTACCTTTCTCAAAGATTACCCTAGTCTCGGGCATCCCGAGACCGTTAGTGAATTTTATATACGATAAATCATACTATTTATAAAAATAGATTTTGAATGCAAAGAATAAAACATGCATGATTTAGTTTTATAAAACAAGCCCACCACTGACATTCGCCTTGGATTAGCCACAGGGTAACATTCCATGACTAATCCATGAGACTCACAGGTGGTCAAATGAAACCTCATCAACACAATAATACATCTATACACTATCCCCACCTGTGAAGTCTTTACTCAGTTAGGTGACCTCTCAATCAGGCCAATTCTAGGCTACCTCCCTTGTAACTACAGTAAACAATCCTGACCTCCGTGGCTGTCATCACCAATGTATAAATCCAGCACTCATGGCCGTCATCACAACAAGTAAAAATCTAGCCCATTAAATGTATCATCATATAACAAATATAAAACTTGACCTATTAGCCGTATCATCGACATATACCATCATCAAAACATAAACATGTAATAACTTGGGTGTTGGCCATTTCTCATGAAAACAAGCATACATAAAACCAAAACAGTGTTCATAAAATAATAGCATTGATCAAATATTTATAAATAGTTATCAGAAATTATTCTTTTAAACAGTAAAAGCATAAAATGTCCACTCACAACTTAGGGAGGGTATACACACCCTAGTTCCCCTCGTTCCTTGGTTCGGTACACGGATTCCTCGTTTGTGCTCCATCGCCTAACCATATATACTAAGCTATGTCAATATACATTTCTAATATGAGAAAGACGACGCGTATATGTGATATGCATGATAGTTTAAGTTTTTCTAAAATTAAAAAATATACGAAATCGACTAAATCCCTCGTTACTCGTAAAAACGCCTAAGTATTAATGTTAAGCACCCACATTGCTGTTGTACTATCGCTATTCGACTCGATTTCATAATTTAAACCTACGGATCCCACGTGCTCATCAAAATAGTAATCTTAGTTACTATTTATGTTTGCCTACTTTCTCTAATTTGCATCTATGGCTTCCTAACGACTTATTGAGTTATTCTATACTCTAACTAGCATGTAAAAATCACAAAGCATATGTCAAAACTACCAAAATCTACTTAGATAAATAGTAAAACCTATACGAATTAAAGTTGATAAAATACGAAATAAAATATACAAACATGTTTGAAATGAGGCCACGAACTTCGTGGTATAGTCAGTTTTCCTCGATTTCGCTCGGAAATAAAAAACCCCCAATTGGAATCCGAAATTCTAGTTCTCTCCTTTGTGATTTCTATGTTCCGATCAATAAATTGATGCCCCTAGCATGTTAAAAATAGAAAATACGAGTAACCGATAATGAGAAACCAAAAGATTGCAAGAATGTGGGTGTTGGGTATTGACGACAAAAAGAAAATGTGGAAGGGGAGAGGAAAAAGAAAGAAAAGAGAGGGAAACATGAGAAATGGGGGTTAAACCCCTTATTTATAAAGAAAGGATGAAATTATCATTTTACCCTTAAGTTTTCTTAAGGAGAAGATTTTATAAGAGGGCAAAATCGTTATTTTGCATCGATTCGATCAAACGAATTGAGGGATTCGTTTAAACGAATATGAATTTGATCGAATGAACTGAGCTTTGGTCGAACGAATCTGATACTTTTAAAGTCAGAGAGCTCCCCAAATTTTTGTTCGAACAACACCATTGATTCGGTAGAATGAATTTGGAACCAAAATTTTTCAGAGAGTTCCTCCAAATTTCGTCCGAACGATTCGCCTTTTGTTCGAATGAAATGTTCTATTCGTTCGAATGAATCTGGATCCAGAAATTTATTCGAATAATTCATCCCATTTGTTCGAACGAATTGTACATTTACTCTTGAATCCTTCTCTTAATTGAAAAATATCATGGAGTCCTAGAGTTACACTCTCAAGCTCTCCTAGACCAAGATAAAACTCAAATATAACTCTGAAACCATGCTAATAAACCATTGGTATGCATGAATGAAAATATGTGAAATTATAAATATACCCTTAGGGTCTAAACACGGGGTTCAAACGTTCGAATGAACTATTATGTTTATTCGACAGAAATGGTTGTTTTTTGAAAATTTTGAGACTCTCTTGATTCTAAACTTTTGGGTTCCATAAAAATTTGTTTAGGGGACATTTTGGAAAGTTATTTCACCAAAAAAGATTTAAAAACATAAGGATTTATGAACCTTTTAATGAAAGAAATTTTAAGAAATTAATTTGAGCTTAATCTTGTCATATTCACATCATGAATAAATAAAATACATAAAAACTTAAAAACTCTCCGTTTGATTTGATTTGAGCTCTTATTCTTTCCTTTCTCTTCGGTTATCCATATTCTTATCATCGAAAGTGAGAGCCGTGATATGCACATTAATAATCTCCCCCTTTTTGATGATAACAAAATGATAAGTAAGTATGAGCTCCCCCTGCCACTTTCAAGAAAATAATACAAGGCACAAAAACAAACTAAAGTGCATAGAAGCCTTGAATTCACATAAGTCAAATCAAAATCAATACAAGAGCACATTGAGTTCATCATAAGCACATCTAAATTCACCATAAGCCAAATTAATGCAAGACCAAAGAGTTTACAATAATAAGCATATTAAGCACGCACATAAGTGTTCTCCCCCTTTGGCATCATCAAAAACCAAATGAACTAAGAAAAGAAAAAAGTCAAATGCAAAATATAGAAAACACAAATGATAAAAAAATAAAATGTGCTCGGACCCAGCAATCAAAACATGGGACAAAAGTGATTAAGGATGTCCTCTAGAGATGAGTCCACCCTAGCCTGAGAGGGCCGAAGATGTCTTTGCAAATTAGCAAAGAAACTATCCATATGATTCAACCAACTCTCAAAGCTATCAAAGTAAGAACTAAAGTGATCAAGCCGACCATCCATGCCATCAAAACGGGCGTGCATGTGAGTGTCAAGTCAATTAATCTGATCCTACAGGGCTTGAGTAGATGTCTGATCAAAAAAGGAAGGAGGTAGAGTAACAGTGGAGGACGAAAGAGGGCTAGGGTCAAAAGAGGGAGGAAGATCGGATGTAATGTGTTATGAGGAAGTCTTGCGAACTGGCTGAGATCGAGAAGTAAAGGACTTACGAACCCAAGACCCATCATCTCTCCTTCGTAATCTTATCCTACTTAGAGATCTCCCATCAAAATGTTCTAAGAAATTAATGTCAATAGTCTCCTCCCCATCTAATGGTACTGTAAAAAATCAAAATATTAGAGTTAGGATCTACCCATAAGATAAAAGAGCGGTCTTATACTTGGCCACTCGATGCATAGACTCCAAGATAATGTAGCAGAGGTTGACAGGGCTATGAGTGATAAGGCTATGGAAGAGATGTTCCTTCATATAGTTGACATCGATGGAATGCCTACCCTTGGACAAAACGGCTATGGCTATAAGGTGCTGGAGCATTTGGCACCTAATGGACAAAATGATGTTCTGATGTGTGTATCCCTCGGGAGATGCTAAATCTCTATCCCCAATAATGGCATATAAATTATGTATAGTCATCCCATAACCTCTAACCCAATCCGTCGTATAAAACCTTCAAAACTAGCATTGGGAATTCTTGCAATTTCACTAAGGGTCTCTCTAGTTAGAACAATATCGACACCCTTAACCTGTGTTACTAATGCATGGTCACTCACTTTTACTTCTAAATTATTATAAAAATATCTCATCAACTGTGGATATATAGGTTGATTAAGAGTCAACAGATTATCCCATTTTTGAAATCTAAGTAACTCTTCTAAACCAAATGTCCTAACTGCCTATATGTCAATGACAAAACCCGGATTCACTTGTCTTTTCGCAAAATCTTTGACAAATTTGGTAGCAAAAGCTTTGGAAGGAAAGATGTCCTCATTATACCTTGCCTTAGAGTGTCGTTCGCGTTCCCTATCATAGACTTCATAGGTGGTGTTACGAATAGTCCTCTTACATTTTCCACTCATGATGAAATTTAAGAATGTGATGAATAATAGAGAGAGAGAAAGAGAAAAGTGTGTATAAATGATAGAGAAGAGAGTTTAGTATATTGGGGTAGTGAGAGAGATGCAAGAGAGGCTAGGCTGAATGAGTAGACAAAGGAAAACAAAGTTAAAAATGACAAAGATCAATCGTTTAATTTATAACCCCGACGATTCGATCGAACAAAGCGTAAAAGTCGTTCAACCGAACTATGATTTGTTTAAATAAATTGAGATTTTGTTCAATCGATTCTGTGTTCAGTAAAAATTTCAAGGGACGAGCAAAACTTCGTTTGAACGAAAACTGGGTTTCAATTGATCAAACAAAAGAAGAAAATAATTTCAGGGAGCTGTTAAAAATTCATTTAAACAAACTATATGGTTCATTCAATCGAATATGTAAAAACAGCAAATTTAACAGATTTTGAAGCAAGTAACATCATGATAGGTCTTGAAACTTAATGTATGATCAATAGAAAACAAAAGAACACATTGATTATATGTCTTTGTGGTTCAAAAATCAACCAAATCCCATAAATTATGCATAAAAAAAAAGGAATAAAAAGCTAACAAATATATTAAGATAACATTATTTCCAAGATCATCACAGTATGCTTATCAAGCAATCCATCAATAAATTAATCAAGTTGATTTAAAAACAAAGATGACATCAATCAAATGAAGAAATTTATGTGTGAAATCAATGAGCAATCTCTAAAATCCCTAATTCTTATCTTAAGGAGTAAAATCTATCTTCACTTAGGGGTTTTGTGAAAATGTCTGCGATTTGTTTGTCCATAGGGACAAACTCAATAGCTATATCTTCTTTAAGTATATGATCCCTAGGAAAATAATATCTAATCTCAATATGGTTTGCTCTAGAGTGGCACATGGGATTCTTAGACAAGTTGATGGCACTAATATTATCATACAAGATATAGATTAATGGTCTATATGTACTCCATAGTCCTTAATAGTGTGTTGTATCCAAAGAATTTAGGCATAATAACTTTCGACGATAACATAATCGATTTTGACTGTGGAAATTGCAACCCAATTTTGTTTCTTATTGAACCAAGAAACTAAAGAGTGTCCTAGGAAGTGAGATATACCAGTAGTACTTTTTTTTATCAACTTTGCATCCGAGAAAGTTGACATCCGAATAATTTATTAGGTCAAAATATGTTCCCTAGGATACCATAGACCTAAATTCATCGTGCCTCTTAGATATTTGAAAATTCTTTTAATGGCATTCAAGTGTGACTGTTTTAGACATGATTGAAATTTAGCATATACACAAATGACATACATAATGTCTGGTATACTAACGATAAGGTAAAGGAGATATCCAATCATACCTCTATACCTTTTTGTGTTTACTTATTTACTATTTTCATTCTTATTTAGTTTTAGAGAAGTGCTCATAGGAGTTGTAGCAACCTTAGATGATTCCATCTTGAACCTCTTGAGAAGGTCCTTGATGTACTTAGATTGGTTGATGAAAATTCTATCCTTCATTTCCTTAATTTACAGTCCCAAGAAGAATTTGAGCTCTCCCATCATGCTCATCTCAAATTCCTTGCTCATATTCTTTGAGAATTCTTCACACATAGAAATATTGGTAGATCTAAAAATAATGTCATCCATATAGATTTGAGCAATCAAAAAGTCATGATTTTCATGCATAAAGAATAATGTTGTATCAACTTTGCCTATAGTAATTCCATTATCTATAATAAATTTGCTTTACCTTTCATACCAAGCCGTAAGGGCTTGTTTCAAACCATATAAAACTTTTATCAATTTATAAACATGGTTTGGGAAATTATAATTTTCAAAATCGGGAGGTTGTTAAATATAAACTTTCTCTATTAAGAAACTATTTAGAAACACACTTTTTACATCCATTTGATAAAGCACAAAATCTTTATGACATAAAGAGGCAAGCAATATCCTTATGGATTCAAGTCTAGCTACGGGGGCAAAGGTTTCATCGAAATCAATTCCTTCTTGTTAGTTGTACTCTTGAGCCATTAATCTAGCCTTATTTCTTACAACCAACTTAGACTCATCCATTTTGTTTCTAAAACCCCATTTTGTTCCAATTATATTTTGATGATCCGGTCTAGGAACTAATTCTCACACTTTATTTCTTTTAAATTTAGTTAACTCTTCTTGCATTGCCAAAATCCAATATTCATCCTTTTCGACTTCAAAAAAAGTTTTAGGTTCAATTTAAGATATGAATGAAATATTACTACAAATATTCTTAATGCTAGATCTAGTCATGATGTCATATGAAGGACTCTCTAAAATTAAATTCTTAGGGTGAGATTTTGCAAATCTTCACTTCTTGAGGAGTGATTGATCATTGGCGTCTTATCCATTAGCAATACTTTCCTCTTTCTTTGGGGAAGTGTCTTCCATATCCTTTGTTGAATTCTCAAGTTGCATGTCTTTAAAATTATCTACAATGTCATCTTCACACATAACTTTCTCCAAAAAGAATGGGTTAGATTCATCAAAAGTGACATCCATAGATTCCTCAACAATTAGGGTTCTTTTATTAAAAATTCTATAAGCTTTACTAGTTAGAGAATAACCAAGAAAAATTCTAACATTGGATTTTGAATCAAATTTACCTAAATTATCTTTTGTGTTCAAAATAAAGCATTTTGATTCAAAAACTTTAAAATAAACAATATTGGGTTTTTTACCATACCAAAGCTCATAGGGAGTTTTGTTTAAATTAGGTCTAATTAAAATTCTATTTAAAACATAACAAGAAGTATTGACGATTTCAGCTAAAAAATAATATGGAAGAGAAAATTCGTTTAACATAGTTCTAATCGTTTCTTGAATAGACTTATTTTTTCTTTCTACAACACCATTTTGTTGAGGAGTCTTAAGACATGAGAATTGATGCTCAATGCCATGATAATCACAAAACTTTTCAAAGAGAAGGTTTCAAACTCACCACCATGATCACTCCTAATGTATGCTATAGTGATGCTTTTTTCATTTTGAATTTTTCTTGAAAACTTTGAAAAAGAGTGAATGGCTTGATCCTTGGTTGCTAAAAATAACACCCAAGTGTATCCTAAAAAATCATCAATAATAACAAATGTATAATACTTACCTGCTAGACTTGTGATTCTTGAAGGACCAAATAGGTCAATATGCAATAGTTGTAAAGGTCTAAAGGTTAAAATTTGGGTTTTATCTTTAAAAGAAGATTTTACTTGTTTCCAAAATTGATAAGCATCACAAATTTTATCTTTTTCAAATTTAACATTAGAAAGCCCATTCACCAAATCCTTTTTGAAAATCTTGAAAAGCAAATCCATGTTTATATGACCTAGTCTTCTATGCCATAGCCAATTATTTTCATTCAATGTGAAAAAATAATTTTCATTAAAGGATGCACAATCAATATCAATGGTATGCATATTTTTATTTTTTTTTCCAACAAAAATAACTTCATCATTTGTGACATTTTTAATCATACAATTTGAACTATCAAACACTATAACATATCCCTTCTCACAAAGTTGACTTATACTAAGTAAGTTACACTTGAAATTACTAATCAATAAGACATTTTCAATAAGGGTTGAATGCTTATTACTAACATCCCCGGAGTTGAGGATCTTTCCTCTAGCGTTGTTTCTAAAAGTCACATGTCCTCCATTTTTTATTTTTGCAAAGTTTGAAAGGATCATCATGTTTTTTGCATGTGTTTTGAGCAACCGCTATCGAGAAACCACTTCTTACTCCTTACCACCTACAATCATAATTTAGTTTTTGACTTTATGTATCCAAATACTCTTGGATCCTTTGGGGTTAGCTTTGGTTCCTTTAAGAACCCACACTATATTAATGCCAAATATATTTTTCTTGATGGGACACCTATTGTTAGTGTGTCCATATATACAACAATAGTGATAAGTGGCATTTACCTCCACTTTGAAGATGGTTTCATAAAGTAATTTTTATAAAACTTTTATTTTGTATAAGGATGATATCCTATGCCACACTTGTCAAACATACATCTTTTTATCCCAAAGAATGTCTAAGTTCTTTTGTCATTTTTAAAATTTTAAAACAATTTTATTTAAATCCTTAAACTTCTTTTTGAGATGATCAATCTCAATTAAATAAAATTTCTTTTGCTTTTCAAGTTTAGTTTTTATTTCATTTAAAGAAGAAATTTTATTCAAAAAAGAGTTTATTTACTTATTTAAAACCTTATTCTTAATGAGTAATTTTTCGAATTCATCATACAATTCCTCAAAAGTGTCTAGCAACCATCATGATCAAAGGTTGAGTAGAGGGATTTTACCTCATCTTCATCCTCAAGAGTCATGAGAAATCTGATTATATCATCAAGAGAAAGCACATTGAGATCTTTTGCTTCTTCAATTATTGTAATCTTAGCTCTCTATTCCTTGGGCAAAGACCTTAGAATTTTTTTTGCAAGCTTACTATTTATGAATTTCTTCCAAAGAGCTTTTAGTGACTTCACAATATTCATGAACCTTGTGTACATTCTATGGATAGATTCTTGAGGCTCCATTTTGAATAACTCGTATTATCGTGTAAGCCGACTAATCTTTAACTTTTAAACTTGGCTTATTCATTCATAGACAATCTCTAAAGCATGCCAAATATCGTAAGCACTTTCACATGTAGAAATACGATGAAACTCCTTTTTGTCTTCAGCACAATACAAAGCATTCTCATGCATTTAGTGAGATCTTCTTCATGTCAATCTCATCCATTCATCTTTCGGTTTGGAAATACTTTCTCCTCTTTCATTTCTTGTCATTGGCGTATATGGACCAATACTGACTACCCTCATAACTCATAGTCCGTAGCTTGCAAAAAGATCTTCATTCTTGTCTTCCAATAGGCGTAGTCATTTCAGTCAAAAAATAGGGGTCTGGTGATTTATTATCCCTCAACGTCTTTGGTAGTTGTCATGGATCTTCTCTAAGATAATTAAATCCTTTTCAAGAGAACTTGCTCTGATACCAAATAAAATTCTACTAAGGTAACCCAAGAGGGGGGAGGGGGGATTGGGTTTCAAAAATTTATTTCAAGAATAACTTCAATGTTGCAAAAATCCCATAACTATCAAAAGTACATAAATAGAGACATTAGGGTAAGAGAAGAATGTGGAGTATGATTCTATAGTAGTTCGGCCAACCCCAAGCCTACGTCTACTTTCTTCAAGTACTACTTGAAGATTTCCACCAATTAAGCCTTATAAACCCAAGGCTTTAACTTTTATAATATGGAGATTTTACGGGCTCATCTCTGAACCTTACAAATAAATCACTTCTACAAGTGATATACAATCAAACCCACAAGTGAGAGGACCCTTTTCAATCACTTTAAATACACAAGAGTAAATGAAATAAAGTTTGCATCAAATTTTCTAACCCTTCTCAAAAGAATACAAAGATGAAATGATTTATGAGAGCTAGGGTTTTGATATAATATCTAAGGATATGAAAGATTAAGCTTAAATAAGTGTTTTTGCTCTTTAAGTCAATAAAACAGTGACTCTAGGCATCCAAAAAGACATACAAAAATAAACGAGAGGATTATTTATAGTTTTTGAGAAAATATGATCGTTGTATGGAAAAATTAGTTATTATTTTTTTAAATCTATAACGATACGACCGATCGATAGGATATGTTCGTTCGATCAAATAGGCTCTTAGGTCACGATCATAAACTGTCTTCAATTTGTTTGAATGAGGTGTATATACTTCGTTCGAACGACATTCATTCTTCGTTCGACAGATAAAAGTCAAGTCCCCTATTTTTAAAGACGACAGTGATTTTGTTCGAACGAATAACCCTATTTATTCAAACAATAAAAATGAAGTCCCTTGTTTTTGAGAAAACATTAGTTCGTGCGAATGAACCATCCTATTCATTCGACTGACAAAAATTGAATCTCTTGTATTTTTAAGAAAGCATAATTC
>JAVXUL010008452.1:0-12503 GCA_035590515.1 Trichilia minutiflora | reverse complement strand
GTTGAAGCAACTATGTATTCTACTTCTGTGGTTGAGAGAGCTGTACAATCTTGCTTTTTTGTTTCCCATGCTATGGCTGCCTCACCAAACAAAAAAAAAACATAACCGATGGTATTTCTTTGGTCCTCTATACGACCTCCCCAATCATTGTCTAAGAAACCTTCCAACTTAGCTCCTTTATCTCTCTAATACATTAGGGTGAAATCCATTGCATCTTTAATGTATCTTAAGATTCTCTTGGCTGCACTCCAATGTTGCTTGATTAGCTTATGCATAAACCTTGATATATAATCAGTTGCAAACAAAATATCTGACTTAGTATTTGATGAGAAAATCAAACCTCCTATTAAGCTTTTGAATTGCTTTCCATTCACATTGCTAGACCTATCATCAACTCTCAATTTTTCACTTATTGTTATTAGTGTCGTGACCTCCTTATAAGCCTCCATTTTGAATTTTTTAATCAATTCTGATGCACATCTTTGTTGACTGAAAAAAATTCCTTCCTGAAACTGCTCCACTTTTATGCTAAGGAAACACCTCATCAACCCCATATCAGTTATCTCAAACTCAGTCTACATGGTTTCTTTAAAATCAATAAGCATAGCATCAGAATTTCCAATATAGACTATATCATCTACATATAAGCACATGCATATAAACTATTCTCCCTTGACTTTGATGTATAGTATAAGTTCATGTAAACTTCTTTTATAGCCATGTTTCATAAAATGATTGTCTATCCATTTATACCAAGCTCTCATGGTTTTTTTTAAACCGTATAAAGCTTTCTTTAATCTATACACCATACCTTTATCTTTCTCAAATTCTAAGTTGATAATGATGCAGCCCACTATTTATTAAATTTGGCCACTAACTAGCAATTTAAATTATTCCCTTTGTATTCATTTGTTTATTATCATGCCAACATACCACCTATATGTCACATGCCATCCATAATCAAGAGAAGGACTAATGACTAATGTTTCCTACATTTTTAATCATTAAACACATATCCCACTATATATTTAGTACAGCTATTATACCACCTAGCAATTAGAATTTTTCCCTTTGTATTTATTTAGTTATTATCATGCCAACAACCAAGGACCATTGTTTCCTTTAGCTTTTATTCTTTTATTATTTTTCTAATTATTAGAAAAAAAATCTTGTTATTAGTCCTCCTATCATTCTCAAATTAATTCTACTATACTCCTTATATCAAATGTCCCACCATATATATAGGATGAACTATGTAATGTCATGTAAATGCGACTAAAATGAGTTTTAGGGTATTTTAAGAAACGAGTGTTACACCAATACCTCTGAGCTCTAAAAAGAAATTTAGAATATGACTAAATTTGAAAAAAAAAAGGATTAATCATTATCTTAAACATAAAGAAAGATAGATGAGGATAGAGAAATTAGAATTTTAAAGTTGAAACAAGCCATTTTCATTTCTAAATCATACAATCTTTTCTTATTATTTCTTTTTCTTTTTGTTTCTTATTCTTCTCATCTTTCTATCTTTAAAAAAGAGAATCCCTAGATAAACCCTGAAAATTTTTATTTATAAGATTTGAGTAAAAAGTTTTAGAAAAACTTGAAATCTAAGATAGTATACTACCACGACCTGACACTATCTTCTTTAGACTGGGTCATGTATAGAGTATTTGACACGCCCTGACCCTAGGAATCAACACACATCTCAAAGACGTGCAAGGCCTCATATTTATTTTGAAACCATATCCAAGTGTAACACAATTATGAAATTATCAAAATGTATATCAATGCAATATTTTAAAATCAAATACAAACCAACATCATTCATTGGTATCAAATTAAAAATCCAAACATATCTCATTTCAACATAAACTTGACTGAATAAAATAATTGAAATTATTTAACACAATTTTTGTCCTTTGACCAAAGCATAAAAATGAGTTGAGTACCTGAAATCCACACTAAAAAACTTTAGTCTTCTTGACTATGCCTAGAGCATGAATATACTATCCTGAAATGTGAGGAAAAGCAGTAAATATTAAGCAATACTCAGTGAATGAACGTATAAAATTACTTACACTTTTTAATAATACAAGTAGGTTACCATAAAACTTTTCATAACCTAAATAGTCAACATTAAATTATCCTATCCATAAAACACAAGTGTGGCATAAATATATATATATATATATATCAATAAATACATTATAATAAATTAGAATATCAATTTCTCTTGGTCTATACTATTTCAAGATGTAGGATGATTTGTAACTAGTAGAGGTAAGAGTACAATAGCATACTATGCCTTACAAGCCTATTAGATCTCATACATCTTCCACCCTATTTTATACTGCATGATCGATCTTTGTCCTTGGGTCTGCTGGATTTCATTCATCCTATTTCCTATTGTATGGTAATCTTCACCTTCAATAATTGTTGATTAAAAACTTTATTAAATAGATTAGGCCTTAAGAGTAAGGTCAAGCCCAACACGAATATTGGGCTCATTTCGTCATTATACCCTAATCCTAAAATACAATATAAAAGAGCCTTTTATTGTATTGTAAAGGTAAGTGCCTAGGGTTGATTTATGTTTTCTTTAGGAAAGGAAAAACGCAATAGAAACAAAAACATAGAGAAACATGAATAGGAGCTAGCACATAGAATTTGACTCATCTTATTCATGTGGATACCATAGAAGCACAAGTCTGAAGATTTGTACTTGTGGTTCGTAAAAAGGTATGAGTTTTGAACTCGTTTATTCAATGAGATACTTGGTTTATCGCATGGATCCTTAGAAGAAAATCAAAATTTTTACTTTCACTGCCATTGTATACTTTGATTTCTTTACAATAATATCCAATATCGGCATAGAAGGCAAAAATCAATAATATTGACACACAAGATCAAAATCAATAACAATGACATGCAAGTGCAAAACTCATAACAATGATTCACAAGGGCAAAATCAACACTATTGATATCAAGGTCAAAATCAATACTAATGGCACACAAGACCAAAACCATATATATTCATGTAATCCTAACTCTCGCCACATCATTACAAAAAATAAACATCATCATAATCATTTTATAGTAATATAAAACAAATTCAATATAGCAACTTTGTAACCGACCTCTTAGCCTTAATCATAAATAAAACATGCCACAAAAACTATGATATGCTAAATATAGTTTTACATACTAACCCAAATTATATAGCAAATTTCTATCTCCCTAAAACATTTGAAAACATGTAAGTTTATATAAACATTTTAAAAGAAGTAAAAGAAATAGAGAAAAGTCTATTCATAAATCTGAGATAAAGAATCGCTCTACTGACAACCTCCTCATGACGAGGATACTTTATCCAAATTTTTTGTGCCTATAGATTAACGTGCTATGCAATGAATAATGAATATGTATGTACATTATGCTATTTATCTCGAATTCCTTATTTCTTATTCAATGTAGTTTTTTCAATCTCTCAGTCTCAAAGGTTAACAATATAATCCTATATACATGATTTTACTCACAAGTTCCACATTTCGACAAATCAATGTTTATTCATTGTGTTTAAATCTATTTTTCAGCCATTTATCTGATTTTCAACAATGCAATTTCACGGGTATATCATAATTCAATATATTCATCAAATCAACAATTTGAACTTAATTTTGTATTCTAATTCACTATTTCATATGGTTTCATCCAATCAAGTCTAATTTCCTATAATTTCATATTAAATGCCTCTATTCTAACACATAATCAATGAATTCTATGTTAATTTATTACAATTATACAAAATTATTGAATAAACATTAAAACCCTAATTTATACAGTAACCCTGACTTATAAAATCGAACAAAATATGAAATTAATGCTCTAAAGTGCTAGAAATCTTACCAATGGGTTAATTCTAATCCTAAGAATCTTTATCTTTTATGGATTATTTAAAAATCCTAAATTTGAATAGTAAACCCTAACTATCTTTGGGTCGATTAGTAAAATCGAGAAAATGAAGCTTGTACAATGATAAGAGACTTAAGTTGTTATGAATTTTAGTAAGAAACTAAAATTTAATCAATAAAAAAATGAAAAAATCGAAAGAAATTTGAAAGGTCAGAGATGAAGAGCAGAAGAGGAAATCAGGGGATAAGAAGAAGACTGGAGAAAATGATCGATCCCCCATATACATATATATATATATATATATATAAATCCCAACAAAATTAACAAAGTACCCTCGAAAGAAAAGAAGAAAACAAAAAGGTTAGGAGGGTAAAGATAACATTTCATAGGCAGGAAAAAGCAATCGACATCGTTCATTGCCAAGGGAGGATGATCTACCCTAAGAGCGACCCTATGTCTGACTTCGATCTTCTTACTTCAAGCCAGATTTGGTATCGGTCTGATGGTAGGATTTGGTCCGGTTGGCTAATAGTTTTTAGCTTAGGTTTCTTATGCTTCTAGTTTTTATCCTCCTCTATTTTCTACACTATTTTCTTCCTTATTCTACGTTTATTTTCACTCAAATTTCTTCCTATATGATCATATTTTTGTCCTTTTTAAATAACAAAAATTGATTGGACAATTGCCCATCCTAATTAGCAGATAATTCATTTTGAAGCTTGAGTGTTCAACAAAATCCAAAATAGAACCTCTCCCAAACTTATTCATTTTTATCTAAATTGTCTCAAATCACTTATTAAACACTGATTTGGAGACAAATACTCAATGTTGGTAGCCAGACATATATTTTATAAAAACAACGAAAATGTCCCTGAAGGATAAAATGACTAAAATATCCTTAAATCGTAAAATATTATAGTATTAAGGTACTCAAGCCATGCTCTTTTCGTCCTACAAAAGTCTTGAAATCTGTAGCACTACCATTTTTCATGATTGCAACATTCATGATAAGTCCAATCTTAATTTTAGGCCCTAATTTGCTAATAATGACGCAAAATCAATTTAAATATATTTTCTCTCTTAATTAAAATTTAATCATAAAATCTTGCAAAAGAACCACTAAATATCAAGTTTAAGCTACTTAATTTACTATGATAAAATTAATTTTTATTTTTTCAATCAATTTTCTATATATAAGAACTTGATATAAAAAAAAATGTAAAATGTGAGAAAATAAATTAAATATCCAATATAAATTTTTTTCCGTTAGGTGATTAACACTTATATATAGAACCATTATTTTAATAAATTTTACAGACTTAGACTTCATCGAGATCGGTTAATACATTGTTATTCTTATTAAAATAACTATTGTTTGAGTTATATTGAAATAATAATCAATTATGGAAAAATAAAAAATGAAAATGTGTTGGTTAATGTATATTTTCTAGTAATTGGATGAGTTATACGAAATTAATTAATATTCACAGATAAGCAATACTATTCAAAATGGAGTAAAGAAAGTAAATAGAAATGGGGATAGGATTGCCATTCGTATTCAAAATAAATTTGGTCGATCTTTGTTTTAACCCACAACTGAAATGGGTTGGGTTATTTGTATTTTGGCCACAACAAAGTGGGCAGGATTGGAGAACACGCATTGTAATTTAGGATATCCCATTTATGGCCCCAGGAACCACTTGGGATTCCTAAAACTATTTGAACAAATACCTTTTAGGTTCTTTTTTCAATTTCCTGAAAATTTCCTCACATAACGCTTTTTAATTGTTGGAAAATTTTGAACATAACCTATATATCTAATGCAAAATTCTGAGTTTGAATTAACTGAAATTCATACAATTTTA
Source organism: Trichilia minutiflora (assembly GCA_035590515.1). Taxonomy (NCBI): domain Eukaryota; kingdom Viridiplantae; phylum Streptophyta; class Magnoliopsida; order Sapindales; family Meliaceae; genus Trichilia; species Trichilia minutiflora. Next base: position 6,723 of record JAVXUL010008452.1, on the reverse strand, counting down.
AAAGAAGGATATAAATGTAATACAATTTGATATGTGAATCCGAGAATAACACTATTAATTATTTGAATAAGTTTCTATTTTAGCTCATATATGATTTAATAAATTTATTTTATAATTTTTATATTATAAAAAAATTATTAGTATTTGAGTAAGTAAAATATTAAAATATAAAAAATATTAAATGGATAATCAACTCATTTAATAATCATGTGAAATATTATTTTAATTCTTGACATACTTATCAAAATGGATTGGGTAAGATTAACATAGAATATATTATATTTTTATTTAACAAGATATCAATATAATGCAATAACCTAAATTACAAACAAGTAGATTGATTTAAGTGTAGGAGAGAGAGTTTAGTAGAATTTTTAGTGTTCTTCATTTTTGCTTTTGACATTTATGTTGTTTTTACCATTATCATAATTTTACAATTACTATATTCTAAAAGCATCTGTTTTTAAATTACCAGCCCTGAATTTTCCAACACAACCCAATGAAACAACCCTTCTTTGCTGCTACTAACTCCATCTTCTCTAATATTTCTTGCTACCATTTTGGAAAATTCTCTTTCTCCCTTCCCACTTTTCTTTTTGCCTCAACCTCCAGCTTTCAACCTTTGGTTTCTTTGGTATGTTCTGGAGTTTGTGATCTAATTGCATGGCCAGTAACCTGAACATCAAAATGAGGGTTTCTAAATTAGTTATGTTTTGGGATTGTTTTCCTTTGTGACCTATTTTTGGTTTAGGATTGGGGCTCGTTTGAGAGAATCCAACAATCTCTTAATTAACACAAATTTGAGAGAAATATTCACCGTTTATTAGAGGAAACCTTACATATATCTATATCTATATATATATATATTTGCAAGTTAAGGAAGATAAGATAACAAACAATCTAAATAATTGATCACAAATTCAAAATCTGATCCTAACAACAAACTAAACAAACTTATTTAAAATTCAAAAGTAATAACGAATAATCTAAATATAAATGATTCTTCTATTTTTTTTGCTGCCACCCCACTTTCTGTTTTGCTGCCACCTCATTTTCTGTTACTCTAGTAAATGGATTTGTTAAGACTGTAACATTCTTCAATGCTATCTTCATATTCTAAAGTTGCTTATGGTGCAAAAACACTTGACAACACATTTTTCTTTTTTTATTTAAATATCACATATGATATATCTATTTATAGGAGGATCTAATTGTTCTCACATTTAGGTACCGTTAACAAATTAAATGGAGACAGTAATACCAATTCACACATGTTATTGTTGTATCCCAGACTTTGAACACAACCACCACAGCAAGGAAAAGCTCCTATCACTTACATGCACACACTCTGATGATTGGAAAAACCAGCAAGAACAAACACTCTAGTAGAATAACGAAAAGAAAAGAAAGATGAAAAACCAATTCAAGAATGCTTCTCTGTTTTGTATATTTCTCACCAAAAAAATTGTTACAGCTCTCTAACCATACAGCTCTACCAGACACTTCTGTATATACACACTACACGAATAACAGCTGGTTTCAAGATTCAAAAACAAGAACAAGAACCAAGAAACCAAGACAGGCAAATAACCAACATATTCTCCTTTTCCCCGTGTACAAGCCATTTCCCTTTCCTGTTTCATTTTTCCAGCCCATATACAAACAACAGTCAGCCCAAGAGCCCATTGAAATATTGGATCACAAGCCCAACAATTCTCCACCTTGATCCCATATTTCAAGCAACTATACACAGTATTCTTTCTACACTAGCATATGTACACTTATTCACAGCAACCTACAATCATATAGAGTAGTCTACTAACATCACTAAACTCTATCCATTTCATACTGACTTACTAAACACAGCAACCTAAGACAGTACAAAAATTTAGTGATAGGGATAACCTTGGTTAACATGTCAGCAACATTTATAGAAGTATGGACCTTTGACATTTTGAGCTTTCCTTCCTCAAGTATTTCCCTAATGAAATGCATCCTCACATCAATGTGCTTAGTCCTCTTATGATAGGATTGATGTTTTGACAATTGAATGGCTCCTTGATTGTCACACAGCACCTCAGCAATTGATCCTTCTATGTGCAGCTCATTGATCATTCCCCGCAACCATAATGCTTCCTTTATGGCTTCCACAACTGCCACATACTCAACCTTAGTTATTGACAAAGCCACAATATGCTGAAGTGAAGATTTCCAGTTGACAGTGCATTCTTTGAACTGAAATGCATATCCTATCACTGACCTCCTCTTGTCCAAATTTATTGCATAATCAGCATCCACAAACCCTCTCAAAAGTTCTACCTCTTTAACATCCTTTTCATAGACTAAACACCAATTTAGACTCCCTTTAAGGTACCTCAGAATCCATTTTACTGCCTTTCAATGGTAGCTTTCAGGGTTGTCTAAAAACCTGCTAACTGTGCTGATAGCAAAGGCTATGTCTGGCTGTGTGCATACCATGCCATATATAAGGCATCCTACTGTACTTGCATAGGGTATCTTCCTTATTTCCTCAGCTTCAGCTTCTGATTTTGGTGACTACTCCTTTGATAATTTAAAATGAGCAGCCAGAGGAACACTCACTGCCTTTGCTACATCCATCTGAAACCTCTTCAGTACCTTGGTAAAGTGCTTCTCGTATGTCAACAGAATTAAGTTGCTGGTTCTGTATCTCACAATGTCTATGCCAAGAATCCTCTTTGCAGGTCCCAAATCCTTCATTTCAAACTCAGCACCTAACAGCCTCTTTAATTCTTGCAATCTGCTCATGTCTTTACCTACCAACAATATGTCATCAACATAGATTAATAAGAAAATCATATTGGCTATCTCATCTCCTTGAAAATAGACATAATGGTCATAATTGCTTCTGGTGTAGCCAATTTTTTTTATGTGTTGATCAAGCCTCAAGTTCCACTGCGTTGGTGACTGCTTGAGGCCATACAGTGACTTTCTCAACAAGCACACCTTGTGAGCCTCCTGTTGGTTCCTCAACCCTTCTGGTTACCTCATGAAAATCTCCTCATCCAAGTTTCCATGCAGAAAAGTTGTCTTGAAGTCCATTTGTTCCACCTCTAATCCATAAACAGCAACAATAGCCACTAACAGCCTGATGGATGGATGTCTGACCACAGGAGAGAAAACTTCTGTGTAGTCCACACCCTCTTCCTGTGTAAATCCCTTTGCTACAAGCCTTGCCTTGTATCTTACCTTCCCATCAGCTTCTTCCTTCCTCTTAAACAATCATTTGCAGTCTACTACTCTTCTGCCTTCAGGTTTAGTCACCAGTTTCCATGTCTGATTTTTCTCCAAAGAATTCATCTCCTCACACATTATTGTGTGCCATTCTTCAGCTTCTGGTCTATGCAAGGCTTCCTGTACTGTTCTTGATTCAGATGACTCCACATTCTCAACTGCTATGAGTGCATATGCTATAGTATCAGCATATCCAAACTTGTTAGGTGGTTTCACTGCTCTTTTCTCTCTATCTCTCACCAGGTTATAATATGAATTCTAAAACTGCAATCTATCCTCTTGATTCTTAGGTGTAATTTGATCCCTTTCATCATCCTCTACCCCATCAGATTTATATTGATCAACAGGTCCAGGGTTTGCTCCTGAGTCAGTCTCCACCTTCAACTGAACCCTCCTGTCACTTGAACTTGTTATGACTTCTGAGGTACTATTTCCACTGCTGGTAGTAAACCCTTCTTCCAAAAATTTCACATCCTTGGTAACTACACATTTTCCTTCCCTTCTATTGTGGCACCATAACTTCCAGCCCTTCACACCTTCAGGATATCCCATAAAGATTCCTTTTACAGCCCTGGCTTCTAGCTTTCCTAGCCTTATATATGCATAGGCTATGCAACCAAATACTCTCAGGTGTTCCAGGTTGGGAGGTGTACCTGTCCATGCTTCTTCTGGGGTTTTATTGTTGAGTGTTGATGAGGGAAGTCTGTTTATCAAATACACAGCAGTATTAACTGCTTTAGCCCAGAAAAACTTTGATAAGCCATCACATAGCAGCATTTCTCTCACTTTCTCAAGTATGGTGCGGTTCATTCTCTCAGCTACCCCATTCTACTGAGGGGTATATGTTGCTGTTCTATGCCTAACAATGCCACACTCTTTGTAGAACTTATCAAACATAAAATTACAGAACTCCATACCATTATCAGTTGTTAATGTTTTCACACATTTGCCAATCTGCTTTTCTATCAATTTCTTCCACTCAACAAACTTCTGAAAGGTTTGATCCTTACTTTTCAGAACATACACCCAGAGTTTCCTAGACAAGTCATCAATTATGGTTAGGAAAAATCTAGCCCCCCCAAAGATGTAACTTGAGCTGGTCCCCAAAGATCTGAGTGTATATATTCTAATACCTCAGTAGACACATGCTTCCCTAGTTCAAACTTGGTTTTATGAAGTTTACCATAAACACAACACTCACAGAACCTAATCTTAGTACCTGTCAAGTCTCCCAACAGCCCTTAGTTTTTTAAACTCAACAGACTCTTCTCACCAGGGTGTCCTAGCCTATTATGCCAGAGCATGACACTATCATTCTTTTTTGATGAGCTAACATTTATATCCCCTATAATTAACTCTCCCTGTAGGACATACATACCATTTTTTCGACTAGCTTTCATTAGAATCAGGGACCCTTTTCCTACCCTTAATACTCCATTCTCTGCTCTAAATATGCACCTTATTGATTCAAGCATACCTAAGGAAACAAGATTTCTCTTTAAACCTGGTACTAATCGTACATCCTGCAACTCAATTAAAGTATCATTTTCTATTTTCAATCTCACAGTACCTATTCTTTTAATATCACAGGTCATATTTTTGCCTAATATAACCTTACCTGAATCTTGTTTTGTGAGACTTGAAAAGAAAGATTCCTCCGGGCACATATGGAAGGTGCAGCCTGAGTCAAGAACCCACTCCTCAGGCTTTGCTTTTTCTTCTTGATCAGCCACCAGTACATACACGTCCTGAAAGTTTGCCTCTGGTGTCTCTCCAGTTTCTAACTTCTGTCCAGGTTTCTTAGGTGCCTTTTCTTTCTGTCGTTTAGGACAATTTCATTTGAAATGCCCCTCCTTGTGACAGTGGAAGCATCTAAGCACTCTTCTCTTTGACATTGATCTATACTGCTTCTTGTGTCACACCCCAACCCGTGGATCCCACCTATGACAACCGTCACAGACCTCTAGGGTGTACTCAATCACACAGAATACAATCTGTAGGCCTGTAAGGCATTCATAAAACCTGTTTTCACAAATATATCATACAGCACTTCAAATCAAATCAACCAATCACCCAAACTCCGAGTCAAAACAAGGAACCACAAACTCTTCAATATATATGTACACTAGAATCCATAAAAGCACATGTTCAAATAAAATCTGTGGGGATCAATTTATTCCAAAATAAAAGTCAAATATTTATTACTAATCTGTTTATCATTTATCAAATCTCATAAATAAAAGAAACACTGAAAAGACTACCAATGAACTAAGGACTCTACAGAGTGAGTCGACATGGCTATACCTGAGCCTTCAAATCCTGGAGCGATCACCACCACCAGAGCTCAACCTATTGCTTGTCCTGAAATTGAAAGGTAAGGGGGGGTGAGTATACAAAAATATACTCCATGAATGAACAAAATAAAAATATAACTATGTTCGTATATATGTATACATTCAAGTATTGATCAATCAATAAGTAAAAATATAAATCTTAAAACTGATAAATAAGAACAAAACTTTTTTACTTTAAAATTTTCAAACCACATTATGAAAATCATTGGGTTGGCTCCTATTCTCGATGACTACCCTGGTCGTGGGTGTCCTAAGATCGTTAGTGAGTTTTGTATGCAGAAAAACATGCTAATTTATGAAAATACATTTAAATGCAAGAATTGAAATATGCATAGTTTTTCCAGAACATGTGCCCAATATTGACATTTGCCTCGATCAACCACGGGGTGACTGATTAGTTGAATTTTATTAAGGTTTTTCAACTTATATTTTGCTTGTTTTTTGGGTTATTCTAAGTTGTTTTAATGAATTTGTGGTTGTTTTGGTGTTGTATGGCTTAAATTCCAAAAATCGAAAAAATGTGCATTTTAGATCAAATCTGTACAGTGTTCGTATATTGGTCATAACTTTCAATATAATGATCGGATTTTGCTGATTCAAGTTTCGTTAAAAAGAGGATAAAAAGATCTACAACTTTCATGAGATATTAAGTCCATTTGAAGACGTTATAATTATCAAAATGGGGCTGAAAGTGGACGGATTATGCAAAAAAACAGAAAGGTTGGCACTGCAGCACCCAGAATGCCCAAAAATAGAAAGGTTGGCGCTGCAGTGGCCCGCTGTAGCGCCAGACATGCTGATGTGCATTTTTGTTGACTCCTTTCTCTGTTTTTTTCCTTTTAACCCTAGGTTTCGCTTGGTTATAAAAGGGGGATGTATTTGGAACTTGAGAAGAGATTTTTGGCACATCTTGGAGGCCAGAAAACACTCAAAACAACTTTGAATTCGACAAGAAAGCAAGAAGATTCAAGATTAAAGACTGAAGATTGAGAGTTTTTCTTTCTCTCTCTTGTATTCTTTTAGTTTAATTGTTGAAAACCATGAGGATTGCTATAATTGTTTTTGATTTATTTAAACTCATGTTAGGCTAGATTTT
>JAVXUL010008431.1:0-12505 GCA_035590515.1 Trichilia minutiflora | reverse complement strand
GAAGCTTATTAGCTTGCTCAAGTCTCCCAAGCATATAATCAGAATCATCGTCAATGAACCTGTGTGTGGATACGCTTGGAAGCGACTGGAGATGGCTTAACTTTTCGGATATCAAATAAATAGGTATGCCAATACCCCTTTGTTCACATACATATATGGTTTTGATCTAAAATTGTTTAAAAATTTTACGTTTTCATATAACTATTTGGCCATCCTTCAGGGTTTTTTTGCACGTCCATACGATGGTCGTAGCCTCGAATTTGGAGCAAAAATTGGTTTCACCTTCATTAGTATAAAATAAGGTAGATAGAATCCAATAGACCCAAGGGTATGGATCTGTCACATAACATAAAATAAGGTGGGTGACCTATAAGATCCAATAATCTCATAAAATATAACATGCTATTGCATTTTACCTCTACTGGTTACAAATGGAATCCTATAGACTGAAAGAATTTGATATTCAAGTTGATGCTATATGGTATTTGTTGAATTATATTTTATGCCATAGTTGTACTTATGGTTAAAAATGATTTTTATGTTGACTATACAAGTTATAAAAAGGTCTTTGATAACCTATTTATAGAATTAACATGTGTTGATAAGTTATTTATATATTCACTAAATATTTCCCAATACTCACCATTTTTTTCTATATTTCAAAATAGGATAGTTGTACAGCTGATATAGTTGAGCAGACCAACCTTTTCATTACTGATTTCAAGTACTCGACTCATATGTATGTATATTTGGTCCATTGAAAGAAACTTGAAACAAGCAAATTAAAAATTTATTAAATGATTTCATGTATTTTATTTTACTCGGTCGAATGTTTAGTAAGATGATTATGTTTAATTTATACTTCAGTTTAGCAGTCGGGGATTAATTGATTTTATTAGTTTTGTATTTGATTTGAAGTTTATCATAAAAATATTGAAATTTTATTTTGCTAGATTGGATTAGAAAATAAATTTTAAGCCTTGCATGTCCTAAAGATGTATTTTAATAAATAGGATACATTTCTTGGATTCGTGATGATTGTCATATGGCCAATTCCTACGGTTGACTCGTAACAGCATGCTATTATACTTTCACCTCTACTAGTTACGAATTATCATACAAAATAAAATAAGATGGGTGGAATCTAATAGACTGAGAGGAACTGATAATTTCTAATTTATTATGAGAAATTTATTGATATAAATATATGTTTTATGCCATACTGATGTCTTATAGTTAGTTGAAAAGTTTTATGAAAAACTGTTTGTGTAAGCTATTATATGTACATATCCACTTACTGAGTATTTCCTAATACTCACCCCTTTCCCTCACATTTTAGTATAGTGTAGTCATCCGATAAGGATAGTTAAACAGACCAAAGTTTATATTACGAATATCAGGTACTCAACTCATTGTTATACTTTAGTCCACTGAGAAAAGAAAGTTGTGTTTAATGATTTTATTTGGTTTACTCGACCGAGTATGTCTTGAAATAATTATATTTTGATACAAGTTTGTAGTAGAATGATTTGTATTTGCATTTTTTATTTGATATCGATAGATGATATGGTTTTCACTTGATTTAAGATTGTTGATGAATTAAAGTACATTTTTAAAAAATGTTAAAATTGTGTTATGTTTGAATTTGATGGGAAAACAAATTTTTAGCCTTGCATATTCTTAAGATGTATTCTAATTAATAGAGTACATTTCTTGAATTTGCACTAATCGTCACATGCGTCGATTCTTAAGGTCAGGATGTGATAATTTTATTGGTATCAAAGTTTTGGTTTTTCATTGTTGTGATTTTTGTTGCTTTGATTAATTGCTTTTGATTATTGAGACTTTGATCATTTACGATTTTTATGATTTGAGAATTTTGTTAAAATTTTCCATGGACCATAACTTAAGTCGAATCAAAATTAAGTTAATCATTTAATATGATAATTATATTGCTTGTGTAAATATGGCACCACGATTAGAGAAAGTGAATGGTAAACTCTGAAAGATTATAGTTATTAGAGATAAATAACAAGCCTTATCTCATACTCCACTTTCTACTTCAGATAAGGAGCAAAATTACATGGATCCTCCATCATCAATATATAATCCCAAGGATAGTGTGCCTTTTCTATGGTCATTAGAAGTATTTACTGCATTTATAGTATATTTAATTGCACAGAATTTCAAGCAGAACCCTAATCAGGCCTAACCGAGAAAAGTTCCCTTATATTATCCATTCGATGCCCATCCTGCAAGTATGGAGCTCAGATGAATTATACAGTACTTATAGAATCATCTCAACCAGTATAAAAACTTTATAAGCTAATTAAAAAGGTTAGATAGCTTGGAGTGCATCGTTTTTGGGACTTTGAATGCTATGGAAGTAAGCAAATAGTTGAGAGAGATACAACAGAATATAGATGATATAGATTTATCAGATGAGAAAAAGATGAGAATAGCTATCAGATTGCTTAAATAGAGTATTATTGCTTAGTGGAAGAATGTTGTGATGAAGCTAAGTATTAAGCCTATCTAAGTTGATTTTCAAAGAGCATTCCAAGATAAGTACTTTATCCATTTTCACAACAATTAGAAAAGGTAATTCTTGAACTTGAAATAGATGGGTAAATCAGTGACAGATTATGAGACACAATTGAGAAAATTAACAGAGTTTGTACTAGAGTTTGCTAATAAAGAGATATTGTGTGCTAAATTTGAATCTGAACTGAATTTAGATATTAGAGATAAAATATTAATGATTGATAAATAGATTTATAAGGAAGAATTATAAATGGCCTTTTGAGGTAAGGCATTGATTGGTGAGAAGAGCTAAGTCAGATTTTCATAAGAAGAAGGATTTTAGTATTTCGGTGAATCAGCCATCGAAGAAAAGCCAAAGTAATAGATTGTCTAGTAGTCATTAGACGAGTCTAAAAGTTAATTCACTTTTCTCTCCTAGAAAGTAGTGATCATTCTGATTTGGTACTTTTACTTCGGATCTACTTGTTCAAGTAGGCAATCATCTGACCAAGGATGATGTTTAAATTATAGACAATTTCACCCTGGACCTTATAGAGCTTTTACAGTATGTTATTATTGTGATCAACTTAGACATGTGAAAAAATATTATCTTAGGTTGGGTAGATCATAAGTAATTAGTCAGCCAATACAGAGCCTCGATTTTTCTATTATATAGCAATCAATGGTTCAACCATCATTTTTAAGTGCTTACCAATCCAGTTCAAGGAGCGCATCTACTCGTTAGGGACATCAAACAAATTAATCACGAGTCTAGACTCAAGCCTTTAAAATGAATTAAAAGCAGGCTCAGACCAATCCAAATATGATTATGGATATGGTGATAACTTTTTATCATCTAGCATATATCCTAATTAATCATAGTTCAGATAGATTATTCATTATCATAACATCTGCATAACACATTAATAAGAACCTGGTATCGTTAAAACTAGAATTAGTTGTTTATACACTATTGCGGTAGTGACTTTTCTAAAAAGTTGTGTTTAGACAGTGTGATATGATAGTAAGAGATACCAAACTAGAGACATATATGATTCTGTTAAAAATTCAAGATTTTGATGTAATCTTAGGGATAGATTAATTATTTCAGCATTATACCTTTATGGACTGTTTCGTTAAGGTTTTAACTTTTAGAAGACTAGGTACACCAGAGATTATTTTTACGGGTGAGTGAAGGATACTTTCATCATGCGTAATATCGATTATGGAGACTAGAAGATTGTTATAGAAGAGGTGTCAGGCATACTTTGCCTACGTGATTGATAGATCAGTTTTAGGAGTTAGTTTGAAGCATGTACCAGTTGTTAAAGAATTTTCTGATATGTTTTCAAAGGAATTATTGAATTTACCTCCTAATAAGGATTTGATTTTGTATTGACCTTGTACTCAGGACGACACCAATTTTTATATCTCCTTATCGTATAACATCTACAAAATTAAAAGAACTGAAGGTTTAATTAGAAGATTTAGTTGAAAAGGATTTTATCCAACCAAGTGTGTCATCGTTAAGAGTATCGATGTTATTTATGAAGAAGAAGGATGATACATTGAGGTTGTGTATCGATTATAGATAGCTTAACCAGGTAACTATTAAGATCAAATATTTGTTATTGAGAGTTGATGATTTATTTGATCAATTATAAGGTGCAAAGTTTTTCTCTAAGATTAATCTAAGATCGAGTAATCACTAACTAAAGATCAAGGAGGAGGATATTCATAAGACAGTATTCAGAACTCGATATGGTCATTATGAGTTCTTGGTTATGCCATTTGGGTTAACCAATTCACCTGTCATTTTTATAGATTTGATAAATTGGGTTCTTCACCCTTATTTAGATAAGTTTGTTATTATGTTTAGTGATAACATACTTGTATACTCAAAGAGTAAGAAAGAATATGTTTGACATCTCAGAGTGGTGCTTCAGACATTGAGGAAAGACAATTGCATACAAAGTTATCTAAATTTAAAGAGGTGAATTTTCTTAGACATATTTATTAGACAACAGGATATTTATGGATCTGAGAAAGATTAATCTATAGTATAGTAGGATCGATCCAAGAATATTATTGAGATTCATAACTTCTAGGGACTAGCAAGATATTATAAGAGATGTGTTAAGGTTTTTCTTTGATGACTATACCACTGACATGACCGACGAGAAAGAAAGTCAAATTCAAGTAGGATGATCAATGTGATTAGAGTTTCCAAGCTTTGAAGGATAGTCTTACTTTGATACCAGTCTTGACACTTTTCATGCCAAGAGATGAACATGATTTATAGTGTGTCTCAAGGCAGGCCTTGGATGTGCATTAATGTAGATAAAAAGATGACAGCATATGTTTTTTGATAATTGAAGAAGCAAAAAGAGAATTATCCTGCCTATAATTTACAGTTGATAACCGTAATATTTTTGTTGCAAATTTAAAGGCATTACTTATACAAGGAGCAATGTTAGATATTTACTTATCATAAAAGCCTGAAATACTTGTTTATATAGAAAGAGTTAAATTTGATGCAGAGGAGATAGATAGAGTTGATTAAAGATTATGATCTTATTATTAACTACCATTCGGCAAAGCTAAATGTAGTAGCAAATGCTTTGAGTAAGAAGTTTTCAGCTACTTTAGCTCATGTTTGCACCACTTACATGCCTTTGTTGATAGATTTGAAAACAATAGAAATAACCCTAGGGTGTCATGAGGTTGGATCTATAATTATTTAACTTAGTTGTCAAACCTACCCTAATGGATCAGATGGTCAGATATAGGATAGTGAGTTAGTCAAGGCTTGTCAAGGGATTTTAGACTACAAGAAGAGTGATTTCTACTTCACTCAAAATGAGATATTAACTTTCAAATGAAGAATTTATGTACTTATTAATAAGCATTTAAGAGGGGCTATATTAGAGGAGGTCCATAATTCTGTATTTGTTATGCATTCGAATAGTATCAAGATGTACCGAATCATCAAGGAAAGTTATTAGTAATTGAGGATGAAAAAAGATATAATCAAATTTATAGGTAGATGTTTGATATGTCAACAGATGAAAATAGAGCATCAAAGACCTACGAAAATCCTACAGCCTCTACCTATAACTGAAAAGAAGTGGGAACAAATCACGATAAACTTTGTGACTAGTTTACCTCGAACACAAGCAGGCCACAATGTTATTTGGGTGATTATAGGTTGACTCAAGAAATCTGCTCATTTCTTACCTATCCGAATTAATTTCTCCTTATATAAGTTGACAAGATTATATATAGCAGAGATAACAAGATTATAAGTTGGCAAGATTATACATTACCAGTTACGATTGTGTCATATCGGGATCCTTGTTTTATATCCCAATTTTAGCCTAGACTTTAGAGAGCCATAGGTACTCATTTGATTTTTAATTTTGTATTCCATCCTCAGACGGATGGCCAATCAAAAAGAACTATCCCGATACTAGAGAATATGCTTCGAGTATATGTTATAAAATTTCAAGGTAATTGAGATATATATCTATCACTGATAGAGTTTGTATACAATAATAATTATCAGGCTAGTATTGGGATGGCACCTTATAAGGTATTATATGGTAGAAAATATAAAACTTTGCTATATTGGGATGAAGTAGGTGAGACAAGACTTGAAAATATTGAATTAATCAAGATTACCATTGAGAAGATTAAGATTATCCAAAAAAAAGTTAAAAATGGCTCAAGATCGACAAAAATCTTATGTGGATAATTGAAGAAGAAATTTAGAGTTTGAGTTAGGTGATCGAGTTTTCTTGAAGGTATCGTCATGGATAGCAAGAATTAGACTTAGAAATAAAAAAAAAACTACATTTTTGATATATTAAACTTTTCAGAATTGTGAAAAAGATTGGTTCAATAGCATATAAATTAGATTTGTCATTAGATTTTGATTGAATTCATGATGTATTTCATTTTTTATACTTAAGATGTATCAGGTCCATATCACATTCTTAAAGCACCATCAATTGATTTGAGAGAAGACCTCAGTTATGTTGTTCAATTAATGAGGATTTTTTATTGATAAGAACTAGTTTTGAGGAGCAAAGTTATTTTTATGGTAAAGGTTCTATAACAGAGTACCATCATTAAAGAAATAATTTGGGAATCCAAGAGCTCCATGAGATAATAGTACCTATACCTTTTTCAGTAAACTGGGTGATAAGTTTTTGTTTAATTTTGATTTGTTAGGTGTATACATTTATCTTTGTAACATTATTTTTATTGTTTTGTATTAAGTCTATCTAGATAGGACTTATAGTGTCCTCTTCTAATGATAAATAACAAGTGAGGTATTCTAAAATACCTTTATTTATTATTAGCAAAAAGGAGCTGTAAGCTTTAGGGGGCATCGTTTTGTGTGCATATTTTCTTAATACGTCATATAGAATTTTGAAGATAAAATTCATTTTTAAAGGGAGTAAGATTATAAACCTATATTTTTAACTTAGGGGTATTTTGATCATTTTATCTTCTAAGGATAATTTTTTTATTTTTATAAAATATACGTTTTGATACTAATATTGACTAATTGACTTAATATTGTTGTTTAATAAGTGAATTTAGAAGGTTTTGGTGAAAATGAATGAAATTGGATGAGATTGGCAAGAATTCCACTTCTATATCAATCTAACACTGGAGCTTTAAATTTAAATTTTTATTGATCGGGAAAAAAATTGAGGAATGGTTATTTCTAATTAAATTCAACTCAGAGATGAATGTATAAAAAGAAATTTAAGTGAAATCAGATATCGTGGAGGGAGAAATCAATGTTGGATCAGAGACAAAAATCAAACAGCATTAAAGCTCGACCACCAAATATCGTTGATCTTTAGTGTCAATCCTGGCCATCAAAGAAGACCATATCACCAGTTTTTGTGTAAATTTTAGGACTAGTTTGGATTTCTTTGCACCGATTATTGAATTTTGGCTTAGAAAAGCCTTTTTTGTCCCTACTTAAATCATTTTTCTCGTCTCTTCTTCCAAAGGTTGTTGGTAAATTTGTTTACCATTATATATACAGCCAAAAATAGGAAATTTCTCATTCCCTCTCCCTATTCTTCTCCCCCCGAATGCTCCCCCTTTGGAACTTAGTTTTTGCTTTTTTCTTTTTCTTCATTTTTCTTTCATTTTCCCCCATTTAAATTACAATCTTTTACCAAAAGTCACTAGCACTTCTCTCATTAATATTCAAGCTTCTTTTTATTGATTTGACAAAGATTTGAATCGAAAAAAACATTAGGGCTATTATTTACCAAATTAGGGTTTTCTTCATTTTGTAATTATTAAAGTTTCTTAAGATTAGAATTAACCCTTTAATAAGATTTTTAACTTATTTTAAGTGCTAATTTGATGAATTAAGAAAATTACATAATTAAGGTTTATTGTTCATCTAATGAATTTAGTTCTAATTGCTAAAATTTGACTTTAATTGCGTTATTTAAGACATACAGTAAGTATATTTATAATTAGATTGTCAAAATTGCAAATTAAAATTTTTAGGTATAATGAATAGTGAAGAGTGTCACTGTAAGATTAAGGTTTTACTGTGCATTTAATAATTTTGTACAATTATGATAAACTAAGTTAGAATTCAGTGTATGCAAATTAGAATGAATGCATTGGATTTTATTTGATATGAATTTAAATTGAATTGGGTAAAATCCCTATAGAATAGTAAAATTAGATACCAAATTAAGTTCAGATTGTTAAGTTTGATGTATACATTAAATTGGGATTGGCCATGGAATTCCACTAATGGAAATCAGAGAAATGGATGAAAAGCGGTATTATACAATAAGTAGATGATATACAATATAGAATTCAAGATCAATAGTGAATTTTACATACATATGCATAATTCATTTCATAGCACATTTAATTGTTAGAGGAGATTTTTAAACCTTATTTTCGAATAATTATAAGCACGAGTGATTTAGATGGCATATCCCCATTAAAAGGAGGCTTTTGGGAGGGTGATTCTCTACCTCAGATTAGTGAGTGAACTTTTCTTTGTTTCTTTTACTTTTTAAAGACTATTATAAAATTTTACATGTTTTTAAATGCTTTAAGGTACTAGAGACCTTCTTTATGATTTGGATTATGATGTTAAGCAACTTCTTATTAGATATAATGATTTATGGCATGATTTATTTATATTTAAGGTTGGAGACTAACTATGGATTTGTTATATTAAAATTATTTTGCATTATTATGATATGATTATAATGATGTTTAAATTTTTGATGAGACGGCTGAGATGGCTAAAAAGCTAGGTTGCATACGAGTTTTAATGGATTTGGATCTTGTGTACTAATGTTTATGTATATTTGGGCCTTATGAGTTATTGTATAGATTTTGGTTTTGTGTGCTGATATTGATTTTGTGAAGAGTGAGGATTTTCATACGACATGAAATACGGTGAGTGAAATCCAATAACCTGAGGGTGAGGATCGAACATACAATATAAAATAGGGTGGATAAT
The DNA here is from genome assembly GCA_035590515.1 of Trichilia minutiflora. NCBI lineage: Eukaryota > Viridiplantae > Streptophyta > Magnoliopsida > Sapindales > Meliaceae > Trichilia > Trichilia minutiflora. The sequence continues at coordinate 3,456 of JAVXUL010008431.1, read as the reverse complement.
CAATAAGATTCAATAGCTTATAACACATAGTATGTTATTATATTTTCACCTCTACTAATTGTGGATTACCATACAACATGAAATAAGGTGGGTGGAATCTAATAAATCAAGAGAAACTGATAATTTTTTATTTATTATGAGAAATTTATTGATATATATATATATATATATATGTTTTATGCCATACTAATGTTTTATAATTAGGTTTGAAAAGTTTTATGGAAAATTGTTTATGTAAGTATTATTTGTACATATTCACTCACTGAATATTTTCTAATACTCATCCTTTTTTTTCTTATATTTTAGGATAATGTAGTCATACAACAGGGATAGTTAAGCAAACCAAAGTTTATATTACGAATTTCAAGTACTCAAATAATTTATATACTTTCATCTACTAAGAAAGAAAAATTGTGTTTAATGATTTCATTTGGTTACTCGGTCGAGTATATGTTAAATAAGTATGTTTTGATATGAGTTTGTTTTGGAATGACTTATATTTGGATTTTTGATTTGATATTGATGGATAATATGGTTTGTACTTAATTTGAGATTATTGATAAATTGAAATGCATCAAGAGTAGGTCATTACAATTAAGATAATAAAGTAAAGGGACAGTAATGTTTACAGGTTCAAGTTATTTAGGTTACCAACTTTCTAATGAAAGTGAAAAAGTTTAAAGAAGATGTTGAAGATAAAGATTGAAGTAAATTGTAAGAAAATGGTTTTTAAAAACCTTATATATAGAATTTCACCTCTTTTTATAAAAATTGTTGATATATTTTTTAGGTCCTTAAGTATAGCTCTGAAAAAATAAGATGACAAGTGATTTTCAGAAGGATTCACACATAATCCCTAGCTAATGGACTACCCTTGAATCACTGCTTTGTGCCAACATCATTTTAATAATAAATATATAAGTAGTAGCTTAACATGTATTGGTAGTATGTAATCTTAGTAGAAGTATGAAGCTTTAGGGGTCAACATGTGCTTTCTCTTACCATTTTGATGAATTGTGAATCTCAGGCAGTGAGCTTTAAAGTTATAGCTTTTAATTCTGGCTTTCTATTGGAGATATGCCTTAGATCCAATTGTGTAACACGGGTTAGGAACATTTATCTATTGTAGATATATCTTATTAATTAATTGTAAAATATTTAGGATTAATTACAAATAAATTTTTTTATCATTTTACATTCTTTTTAGTTGTGACTTATTTTATTGATTATTGTAATAATGTGAAATGATATCCCGTGATGTATTATATGTCAAGACTCTATCTGTAAAGTATTATAGATATAAAATTAGAGTTTATGATTTATATATATCCGAGTAAGATCTCAATTGAGGTAATGTGATAATGACATTGGATGGTTGGTATATTTTATTGTTGTCACTGATTAGTATTCGATACTAATAGTTGGGTAACGAGTCTTATGCCATAAAAGCATAACATGAGTATTATATTTTAGAATATATTACTGAACATAACCAAATATGATGAATCATATGAGTGATTATCTATAGTCAATGATTCATCACACAACTATACTAGTATACTACTAGTCCTTTGACCTGAGACATCATGGCTGCTATCTGTAGTGAGATACATCATTCACTTGTGTATATCATAGTGGATAAACCACGCTTAGTGAAAGAAGTTTGATGACAATATGTTCTTATTGTATGAGAACAGGTGATGATCAATATGGAATCTGATAACTCAGATATTTGAGCTTAAGATCCTAGGCAAGAATATTATACATGGAGATCAAAATCTCTAGCCAGAGTACACAGTTTCTAAAAATGGGGATCCCGTATATGAATGATTTTCTGATCCTATAATCGAGTTGGAGGTTCGATGATTTTATGGCTTACACTTGATTAGAAGTCGATAGTAGAGGGACTTTACTAGAAGTAAGTACTATTAAATAGGTTTATCAGAAATTATATCTCTGTCTAGGGTTTATGATATCTTACTAGAGGTCATTTATAATAATTGAGAACTTCGACTACAATGAGTTGTTCTGAAATGATGCAAAAGGGTTCATATCGACTCATGTCTAGTTCATAGTGAACTTAGGGGATCTATACAATAACTGATAGATGACAATATGTAAAATAAATATCATTAAGTTAATGATGTTTCATATTGATGAAAATTAAATTGCTTCAATACATTGATTAATAGGCAATTTTATTCTTTACATTAAAAAATAAATTCTTTCAATAATGACGGACTAGCACTTGTACATCGAGAGGTGTATCGATAATTTTTAGAATACTATAAATATGATTTACGAATATATGAAAGATTAAAAAATAATTTATAATTTATTTATTAATAAATAAAATTAGTTTATTTATTAATTATTAAATAATTATTATTAAATTAAATTAAATTCTTATTTGACAAATGGCATAATGGTATAATGCAAAGTGTCAAAATTTTATTGATATTTGGGTAATTTACGGAGAGCCTAATTCAAAGGCCCAGGCTCATTGGCTCAGAGGTACTTATTTTCCAAGACCAGGTTATAGTGATGTCATTATCTAAAACCTGGGTTCTCTCGATCAGTCCAAGGGCTTAGGCTCATCGTTTGTAAAGATTCATTTGAGACTTGGGACTTCTCAGATAGTTCAGGGATCCAAACATACCAGTATTTGAGACCGGAGACTTCTCGACGCTTTATTGTCTAAAACCTTAGATGTCCCAATATAGACTATCCGACCCCATCAATCCTCTAGAATATTCACTTATACATGTGGACAAGTACGACCCTCATGACATCCAAGCCCTGTGATTCTCATAACGAACTTTCAGAAGAAACCAATAAGGGAATGACACGTATATACGGCTATGCCTGTAAATGATTAAAAGTTGACAGATTTCAGGAATAAAGGGGAAGTTCGTTTCATTCACTGGTAACGAATATTCTAACTTTTACATAAAAAAACACACACAGATTCTCCATCAGTTTTTTTCAGGCATCATCTCTCTTTTTTTCTCTCTCTCTCTCTTTCTCGATTTCTTTCAAATCTCATCCACAAGCAAAACCCTTACTGACTTAAGCTTCGGAGGGTTTTCACTAGGACACGACTTTTATCCTCGAGGATTTTATATTTTACAGAGAAAGATTTACAAAGATTCACTGTGGTAGAAGAAGAAGAAGTTGGTGTAGGAGGTCGAAGAAGAAGAACCAATTTCTTGCATCAATATTTTGGCAACGTCTATGAGAAATGAGTAAAAAGCTAGTGACCCACCAATTTTCTTAGAGATGACAACCGCAAAAGCTTATCCAATACAGAGATATATATTAGAATGGAGACAACCAGAAGGAGGCTCCATTGATGCAACTACGATAGCAAATGAAACCCAAAATCTATTGCAGGAGATTCTAAAGCTTGAAGGCTCTAGATCTAAATCTAGGGCCATTCCCACTCGTAGGCCACAA
>JAVXUL010008410.1:0-12507 GCA_035590515.1 Trichilia minutiflora | reverse complement strand
TAATTGAACGCCTCGATAATAATTAAATATAGGAATTTCTCTGGTTAAAAAAAAAAGAAGATATATTCCCTAAAGTTAGATCATTAGATCAATATTAAGTAGCTATCGAATGCACTCTATCACTATACCACACACACTCTAGAGATGGTGTTATATTCATTAATTAATATGATCTAAAATGTTAATAAACTTTTTTTTAAAAAAAATATTAAAATTTATTATTTAACTAATGAATATCACATAATTTAAAACCAATTTTAATTAACATTTTTAACTGTTGTTGGCGTATAATTTAGACTTTATTTAATACTAAGAGATTATGACTTGGAAATTATAACTATTATAAGATAAAATTACTTGATTTTAATTATAAATTAAAAAAAATAAGTATTTTTATTAAAAATTGTTATTTACTTCGTAATCAAATATATATATATATTACTAATATTTATAATTATTAAATATTCCTATTTATTTATGACCAAATAACTATCACACACTCTTTATTTTCTGTTAGCATGGCAATGGCATCATCGTATGAATGGGAACATTTTTTAGTGCATTAATGTGCAATGAGTAATCGATTATTATATTTAATTTTCACATATAATAATCCATTCAACACCTGCCTTTTCTTTTTGGTCTGTGATGGGACTGCATGGGATGAGGATAACAGCTTTGATTTCTTCTCCTTAATTAAGAGGTACTAAAAGTGACCAACCGAATTTAAAGTGGATTAAAATTAAATTAAAGTTATAAAACTTTTAATTTATATTTATTGTAAAATAAAGTTACTAATGAATTTTTATAAAAAAATAATAATTGATAAAAAAAATTAGCTGTCAATCAAATAATAATAAATATATATCTCTAATATTATTCAATATTCTAATTATTATAAATATAATATAATATTAATTAAAAATAATATTATAGATACAATATTTTTTTTTTACAAATTGATAAGTTCTAATCAAATGATTATTTAATCAAAAAAATTATATAACATATTTAAAAATTTTAAATTTTAAATTTTAAAAATTAAAATATTAATTGATTTGATATTTTTTTCTTACTTTCTTTTTTTATACGATAGGACATTTTTTTACGATATTTAAATTATAGCATTCAATTGAATATAATATCAGTATTAGATATAGTCGATCAATATATTCAAAACTTACTTAATAGTATGATATAAAGATCAATTAAAATTTATTTATTATCTCATATTATTAAAAAAAATAAATATTTTAAATTCGAATACAAAATTAACATAAAGATAATTATTTATCATATCTTTATTTATCAAAATACATTTCTTGAGAGTCGGCACCTCCTTCTTAATTCTTGTCAAACTCGATTGATGGAGTATCGTATAAGTGGGTTAGTTTATAATTATGATAATTATTATGGTAAATTAAATATTATTAAAAGATAGGAATTGCACTTTATGGGTTAGTGTTATTTTTATGTTACTTTATTTTTATAATTTATATATTCTAATGATGTGATTATGGACTTAAAACCTTACATTATTATTGGTTAAGTACATTACCCGATTGTATAAACTATTGGTTAAATTAATAAATAATTTATTTTTATTATTTTTGTCTTATCAAATAATGAAAAGATTAGCTTAAAAATAATTTTTTTCAATTACCAAACATATTAAAGGAAACACCATCCAAACATTTTCAAGATTTTTTTCCCATCATTATTACAGATTAAGTTGAATGTTGAATAAAATTAATATATTTTATTCATTATATTTGAAATAAATTGCTTTTAGAAAATATCAAAGGTAAGTCATATCAAGTGGCAAGATTATCATATTGCGGCTGTCAAGTACAAATTCTAAATTTTTTCTTATATATTTTTTTAATTTTTTAAATATTTTTATAAATTAAAATAATTAAAAATTATAACATAAAAGTTGAAAAAATTAACTAAAAATAAAAAAAAATTGGGCATGATCAAAATAACTCAAAATTTTTTAAATCGATCAAAATTTAAATTTAAAAATTTTATATTATTTTAAAAAGTTTTATTAATTAAATTAAATTAAATGATGTATAGATGGCACTCCCTCCGTCGTGCTTATTATAAGATAAAATATTAAGCAATAACCAAGCAAGCCACTGTTTGCCCTTCGAGTGAAAAAAAATTTGAAGGTTAATTTCATATTAGTCCCTTGTATGAAAATACTCCGTAATAAACAGCTCTCAAGTTCAATGATATTTTCTATTAAGGGTAATTTGGTAATATTCTATATAAATAAATATGTTATTTTTAAAGATCTATCACGATATCAAGAATAAATTAAATTTTTTACTGACCAAAAGTGATCAACAGTTAACCGTACGAACTCAGATGACTATTTTATCAAATAATATGAAGGATAAGTGGATGATTGTCATAACATTAAGAAAGGGCTAAAATGTAAATTTAAAATTTTGCAAGGATTAAAATTAAAATAATTCTATTTCTATGAATTAATGCAACATTTTTTTATATATACAAAATTAAAATTACATACAAATTTAAGTTTGTGTAAAGAATAAAGAGTTCAATGAAAATATCCTTCTTGCATATGATAAAGTTAAATTGCTGAGCCAAGCAATCAATTTGGACCGATCCTATATCTATCATGCTTATGCTTTATGCTTGCTGTACAGATCAAATATTTACCCAACAAATAAACTAAATTAATATAATTAATTGTATAATTAAGATCTTGTAATCATGCTAATTACAGTATCGTAATCTTCTGAGTAGATATAATCGTGTTATTAAGATCCCAAAATCATACTAATTCAATACTCCTTTTGGTTTTCTACAATAAAAATCCTATCAAGAACAAGAACTCCAAAAAGATTAACCCATTAATTAATTATTATCTATTACCTCCACTTCGTAGTGAAATCTGACTAAATTGGCTTTTTGAACTTTCTTTATTTTGTTGATTGAATTTGTTCAAAAAGGAGGAGACATTACGCAATCGTATTGAATGATGTTTAAAATTACTTGTACAAATTGTATTAGAGTTTAATTCATAAAGTGCTTTGAGCCCTTGAAGCATCTTATGATGTTCTTCATTTTTCTTGTTTAATTAAAAATGGAAAAGCTTTAAGGAAGTATACCTAAGTACACCCGATTGGGTGGTGTGACAGCAAATATTTGGGATATTGTTTATAGTGTTTTGAGTTTGAATCGTTATATTATTTGACTGACGTGTTAAAGTAGAGGTCCGGATTTATTTTTGTGTTTGATACTGTTACAGGTGATCCCTGCACATACGTCTAATAGTTAAGGATAGGACCATATGATTTACGGTCACGTGTTCTACAGGAGTAGGATACTTATTCCCGTGTGTGACTGGACACCGTAATGATAATTGAGTATGAGAGATTCTAGGTTAAAATATATATATATATATATACCAAAGTACTCTTGATATATAGATTGAAAAGTGATTCAAATTAATTTATCAAAAACTTCTTTTAATATGTCTACAACTAGTAATATACTTTAGATTGAAGTACATAGAAAATATTTGTTTCTATATGATAAAATAAAATGACTCAATTAATTTTAAATGAAATATGTAGATGTTATTAAAGCATGGAAAAGTGCATGTTTTTTCAATAATTTTACGGATGCTATTCAAATATATATATATATTAAAACTTATTTTTTAATAAAAAATTTATATTAATTTTTTATAAATTCGGATTTTTAGAGTAAAGAAGTGTTAAACATATGTACATAAATTTTATTTAAATTATTTTTTCAAATATAATAGTTACTAAACACTTATCTTTAGTTAGATAAATTATAATTTTTAATGTATATAAATAAAAAAAAATTCAAATACAAAAGTTATATATATATATATTTTAAATATTTTCACATAAAAAATTCTATCTTATTTCTATTAAAATTATTCGAATAAAATACATTTAGTTATATAAAAAATACTTTCAAAATTATTGAAAATACTTCCATACACATGCAATATCAATAGTAAACTAATTTTGCCTAATGTTTTGATTAAAAAATACCAAGGGTTCTAGAAACTCATAAGCATGCCTCAACATTCCCTTGCAATTAAGAAAAAATATGTTAATTAATGGTTTGTTGTAACCCCACAGCATCCAAAAACCTCCGTCCTAATCTACTTTGAAAAGACACCCAAAAGCAAAAAGACAAACAAAGAACCACATGAGATCTTCATCAATTCATTATTAATCAAAGCAATTAATTTAAAGATCACATATGCTTAGCTGTTAATCAAAGTTGAAGCAGTACAAGTATATTAAGATTCTCTTTTTATAAGTAATTAAATCCGTACAAAACAAGGGTTATTGGTGTCTAATTTAATTAATTAATCTCTAGGATTAAGACTTTGATTCTGTGACAGATGAGAACATGCATTTTTTCGTGCTACTAAGTTGGTGAAAAATTGCCATGTGGTGCCACATTGGCTAGAAAGAAGATAAGGGCAAATGGTCAATCGATAGTAGTGGTCTTGAAATTTTGTTTGTAATTTTTTAAGTTGTAAGTTGATATGGAAGCTGGCCAAAATGGACTGGTCAAGCTACAAAATTTGCTCCATGATTGTTTTTACGGTCAAGCTCATATTGTACACTTCATTACCAACTAGACGTAAATAATTAGTAAGTTAGGGCACATCATCCCCAAATCTTGAACAAAATATGATCTAACAATAGCCAGCAGTCTATCCATTTTAATAAGATATATGATCATTTTAAAGATATATAATCTTTAAATGAATTGACAATGTTAAATTCATATCCTTCGATTTTATAACCCATTACATACTCATTCTATCTCTATATTTAAATTATGGCCTCTTCTCGTTCGTTTGTATCATGCTTGTGTTCTTGTTTATTATGGGTACATAATTGCTTAATAATGCAAGTTTTGCAAACTCTAGGAATAGTTAGGGATCTAATCACGTTAATTAGCTAAAACATATAATCCCACGTAATCACCTGATTTTTTTTCCAATTCTCAAAATCTATACCTGGTTTAATAAAAAAAATACAATTCCTATGCTACATGTGTCAATCTAAGAGCTTGAGTATGGAAGATTTGTACATTCATTTGTCCACTATAAACATCTCTTCCTAGAACGTGATCAAAGAGACCACCTGTCCTCTATATGACGTACCAAAACGATCAATAGACTGAATATTTTAATCACTCCAGTTCCCAATATGGAATCCAACAAATTCTATTTTATTAGGACTTAATGGAGATTAAATGTATCGATATCCCAAAGAAGAAAACGAATTCAACAGTTGTTGAAAACCCATTGGTCTTAAGTAATTTCAAGTTAAAAAAGATCCACCACCCACATAATATTTTATGTCATATTTGTCAGACTATGCTGTATAGCTATCCATTCTTCTTGTTTCGATGCATAAGCCCTTGTTTATACGTGGCTGAAGGATATTAGATTCGTGTTGCTCTTTGTCTCGCTTTAGCATCAACAAAATATATTCTAATTGGATCTGATCCCTTATTAGAACATGTCACCCAATGTCTAAACATTCTTTTTGATTTTTCCAAATACCCTTTTATTCAAAACTAGATGTGAAAGCATCACAACCGTTTGATATGGTACTTTTTATCAAGATCCATATGATGAAATGGTTTTTAAGTCATTTAACAAGTGATGATGGTATCCTAGAAATCACAGGCATGAAGTAACCTTATACAGGAGAAAGGATATGGATGATTTTGAAAAGGACAGTAAATTGACTGATGGAATGAAGCAAAAAAGCTAATGCTTAGTGCTTCTATAAATATGCAACACACTCTGACCCCAAAGTGCCATAGAATTCGGACGACAAAAACTTTACCTTTCTAGATAGCTAGCTAAATTAATAGCTAAGCTCATAAGCAATTGCCTGTTTAACAAAAAACAAAAGCTTTTGCTGCATTTTTTTTTTTGGATAGTGTTCACATGTCTTTGGGAATGATGGCAGGATCACAAATGGTTTGGGGTATCATCGATGAAGGCTGGAGAAAGGGTCCTTGGACAGCTGAAGAAGATAGGCTTCTTATTGAATATGTCAGGTTGAATGGGGAAGGAAGATGGAATTCGGTTGCAACGCTTGCAGGTATACCAAAATATATGACGCACTAAACTGCTTTTGCTTCTGCTTTCACTTCTCTGAAATTTTTTGCATATGTTAAGAATTTGCCAAGATGAATAGGTAGTTGTTATGCTTCATTTATTTCGTGCATAAATGAATGATTTTTCTTTCAATTTAGAAAATTTGTAATTTGTGTCTATTTTGGGTTTTACGTACAGGATTGAGAAGGAATGGAAAGAGTTGCAGGCTGAGGTGGGTGAATTATTTGCGGCCAGACCTTAAGAGAGGACAGATAACCCCACATGAAGAGAGGATAATTCTAGAGCTGCATGCTAGGTGGGGAAACAGGTAAATATATGATTCTGTTTAATTGAATTAATTACTATATATCAACAAATGGAGCGTCATATTACTAAAGAATAATTAAGCTAAATCAATTAATTATCAGGTGGTCAACAATCGCTCGAAGCTTGCCTGGAAGAACTGATAATGAAATCAAGAATTATTGGAGGACCCATTTCAAGAAAAAGGCCAAAATCTCTTCTGATAACTCTGACAAGGCGAAGAATCGATTTCTGAAAAGACAACAATTTCATCAACAGCAGCAGCAGCAGCAACAGCAGCAGTTGCAACAGCAACAAATTCAACTTAACCAATTTGACATGAAAAAAATCATGTCGTTGCTCGATGAAAACGAGCACAGAGCAACATATATACCTCAGGCCCCGAGGCAAGAAAGTATGTGGAGTACTGCATATCCTCGTACAAACGAGGAACAAGCAGCCTTTTTCTACAGTTCCATTCCTAATGGCAACAATTCGATTGTTCCAGAAACCTCAAATGAGGAAATTCTGTGGGATGGGTTGTGGAATTTGGATGATTTTCATGGAAATTTTGGTGGAGCTGCTGCATGGACTACAACCAAAGCTACTTTTCACAATTTAGTTGCACCCTTTTGTTAATTTTGTTGGACTTTATTTTCGTTTGCTTAATTTAGTGAGTCTAGTTGCTTTCATCGAATGAGAAGGCAGTTGAAAAAGCTGGAGCCTGCCTTCGACCGATGCATTATATTATGGTGTGAAATTTGGGTTGTGAAAAATGCAATCCAAACTTTGGTGTACGAGTTTTAATTCAATAAGGTAATCCATTTTACATGGGAATATTATAAGGTGTGATTGTCTCAAGTTTTTGTTGTTTTCTGAAGAACTATCCATTATAAAAGATAAAGTAGTCATAAACAAGAATCTTGGTTATATGGTTTTAAGTTTTAAATTTCTAAGAGCTATGAGGCGATTGTTCCTATCAAATAATTTTTATAAATGAATGTAGAAAATTGGATTATTCAATAAAAAACGATGATTCGATGGGAAGCATTCAATTAATAAGCAATAACCATACGTATGCTTGGAATAAACAATTATTCTAGATGGAAATACAAAAGGGTTGGTAAAATATTACCCAATAAACTAAAGATGATTTGATGGGAAGCTTTCAATTAATGTAATTATAAATTAATAAGCGATAAGTCTTTGGAGGTGATATATATAGAGCGGGTTATGATGTAGTGTATCTAACTATACTTTGGACCATGTATTTTTTAAAAAAAATTTATTTAATTTTTCTATAATAATTCTCAATTCCTTTGTTATAATTTTGAATATATTTTTTAATCTTATAAAATATATTTTATTAAATAAGAATATTTTATCAACCTAATTATATATATAAGAATAATTTTACCGAGTACTTCTCAATTTATTGCAATTTTTTGTATGATCTCTTTCATAAAATTTTTGATGAACATAACCCTATAAATAAATAAATAAATATAAATAAACAAACAAATTCTGTCTTAAATTAACATTTGTATATCAATCTGTGATCCTAATCTAAGTTTGGAACAAGATTTTCTTAATTATACTATCTTATTTCTGATTTCCTATATCAACCTTTTGGAAAACTTTGAGATATTAAATTGTCAAGGAAAATATATGCTATGTTGACATTCCATGACAATCCATCCTTATCTATATTATTTCTATAGACCCAATATCACTTCATCTCAATTAATTAATTAATTAATTGACTAATCGAATAAAAAATTAAATCTTTAAGGGTAAAATCCATTCAATTTACATGTAAAATCTTAGATCCATACAATACAAGACTTGAAATAAAATTTATAATATAAAAAAGAAAAATTTTATGGATTGACACATGGAATAATAAAAACCATAAATCATAAATTCGAAATTTAAAAATAATTAAAAAAATTACCATAAATATAAATAATAATAAATCATAGTAAAGTTAAGGTATATGTTCTAATATAACGTTTTATTTTTAATTAAAAAATATGATCTTTTTGTTTTTGTAAATATTAGTCTATATTTATTGAATTATTGTCAAATGTCTATTCAACTTTAGATTTAAATTACTTTTAATTATAATGTATTTCTACACTCATTTTAGGTAATGTCTATTCTTTTAAATTGAATTTTTTTGATAATTTGGAATATCCAAGATTTATCTTGATCAACGAATTTTGCCCAATTAATCTTTAGGGGATATTAGATGAACATATTATCATTTAGACAGTTCACTTAAATTATGAGTGACTGATTAAAAATATATTTTTAAATTACTTATTCTAAACTTAATTTATCATCATCAAATTACACTAAATTTTATCATAAAAATTTTTATTAGTAAGTAATATTAGATTATGAAAATAATCTAATATATTCAATTTGCATATTGGAAATTCACGAATTGGGTTTTCTGTTATTATTTGTAAAAATAATATGATTAAAGTGTATATTAATTAAATTTTAGGGGTATATATGTTATTTATTTATTTAAAATTTGATAATTAAAATAATTAAAATATAATTCCTTTAAAATTAAAACTAAATTAGGGTACTAACGAAATGGCGGGTTGGCAACATGAACTTTAGGCTTGGAAGTGATCGTTAATCTCGTTAGGTTGGTTAAACTGCAACGTTGTTCAATCCAAAAACGTTCGAGCACAGTTTACGCCGAAATTCATTAACATTCTTCAAATACTCTGTTCTGTTCTCTGACTCTGATGATCATCTTTTCTGCACGCAACACGGTTACCTTAATAAGCTCTCGTTGTTATACTTCTGGCAATGTGCTTCATTTTCTTCAACTTTCAATGGCACACCGATCCCTGCAACTCACTAAACAATCCCACACTCAAATAATCTCTTTTGGTCTCAATTCGAACCCATTTGTAATCACAAAACTCATCACTGCTTACGCTCTATGTGGGCTCGCAACTCAATCACATCTCGTTTTTAACTCAAATCTACACAAGAGCGTGTATCTATACAACTCTTTGATCAGTGGATATGTCAAAAACCATGAATACAAAGCGGCTTTTGAGTTGTTTAATGATATGTGTTGTAGCAATATTTCGCCAGATGATTTTACACTTGCAACAATAGCAAAAGTGTGCGGTGAGATCAAGGACTTAAATGTAGGGAAGTTGATTCATGGGCAGAGTATAAAATCTGGTTTTCTTGAGGAGGTTGTTGTGGCCAATTCTCTTATGTCGATGTATGTTAAATGTGGAAATTTTAGGGAATGCTTGTCTATGTTCGATGAAATGCCTCAAAGAAATGCGGCCTCTTGGAATGTCTTAATTTCCGGGTGTGTGAATTCAGGGGATTTTAGTTTTGGTAAGTATCTGTGGAAAATTCTAAGGGATATGCAGATTGATGGAGTCAAATTTGATGCATTTACTGTTTCAAGTCTTTTGCCATTATGTGGAAGTAATGATAATAATGCTGGGAAATGGGATTATGGTAGGGAGCTTCATTGTTATATTATGAGAAATGATTTGGATGTTAGTTTGGATTCGGATTTGCATTTGGACTGTTGTTTGATCGATATGTATTCAAGGAGTAGTAATCTTGTTATGGGCAGACGAGTATTTGATCGAATGAAGTGTAGAAATGTTTATACTTGGACAGCAATGATCAATGGTTATATACGGAATGGAGCTCTGGATGAAGCATTGATTCTTTTTCGTGAAATGCAGCTGAAAGATAGAGTAGAGCCGAACAAAGTGTCACTTGTGACTGTTCTTCCTGCTTGTAGCTCACTAGGCACCCTAATGGATGGGAAGCAAATTCATGGATTTGCAATTAGAAAGGAGTTGAATCAAGATTTGTCTTTATGCAATTCTTTAATAGATATGTATTCCAAATGTGGAAGCCTGAATTGTGCAAGGCAACTCTTTGAGAATAGTTCTTTTTATAAAGATGCAATCTCATGGAGTTCAATAATTTCAGGATATGGACTACACGGAAAAGGAGAGGAAGCTGTCTTATTATACAACAAAATGCTTTCCCTGGGGAAAAAACCAGACATGATAACCATAGTGGGAGTTCTTTCTGCCTGTGGGAGGACAGGATTGACAAATGAAGGCTTTAATATTTATAACTCAGCCATAAACATATATGGAGTTAAGCCATCAATTGAGATATGTGCTTGTGTCGTCGATATGCTAGGTCGAGCAGGCCAGCTTGATAGAGCACTTGATTTCATTAAAACAATGCCTGTTGAACCTGGTCCAAGTGTGTGGGGAGCTCTTGTTTGTGCCTCTGTAATACATGGGAATACTGAGATGCAGGATTTGGCTTATAAATCCCTTATTCAGTTGGAACCAGAAAATCCCTCAAACTATGTTTCACTATCCAACTTGTATGCTTCCTCCAAAAGATGGGATGCTGTAGCTGAAGTGAGAACAATTATGAAAGATAGGGGTATAAAGAAGTCACCTGGTTGCAGTTGGATTAGCATTAATGGCAACACTCATTGTTTTTGCATTGGTGATAAAGTACATTCTTGCTCTGATTCAATTTATGAGTTACTGGATGATCTCATTTTAAACATGAAAGGAGCTGGATATTCTCCTGATCTCCAAATGATGACACAGTGAGCAGATCAACATATTTCCACCCCCGAACCCCACCCAAAAAAAAAAAAAAAAATTACAAACAAATGATAAGAAGTTAGGTTGTATGATTCATAATTATCTTTTTTATTCCTTTGATATTATTTTAATTTCTTTAGTTGAAATTTTCTGCCAATTGTGTACATGTTATGTTAGTCTTGAAAATTCATTTAAGTTGGGAAGCATAATAAATTGACCCAATTTTTTTTTTTTTATACGTGAAAGTTTTAATCTATCGAACCGCAGACAAACATAAAAACAATTGTCACATGGGAGGAACAGTTTAAATAAAACCCATCGTTGCACTAAGTTTACATGAGGGGCACAATTTTTTTCAATAATGCGAAAAGTATAAACTTTATATACAAACTGATATGATATAATATTATTGATTGATAAAATACAAAATTTATTTAATATATAAAAATAAATAATATGGGTTATATACTATCATATAAGGTTAATTTGTATTTCAATTTCAATTTCAGTCTTTAATCTTTATAAAGGGTTTACTGTAATTTTATAAACATTTTTTATTTTTAAAAATATATATAAGAACTATTAAAGTGCCTTTTACGGTTTTAAAAGTGACATAAATATTTTAGATATTTGTTAAAATTCTGCAATAAATTGTAAATTTAAAGTCCTTTAGTGTTGAAAAGTATAAACTTATCCTAAACTTAAATATTATTTACCAAATTCCAAAAATGGAACCAGACACTTGTTTGACCAACAAATTGAAAGGAGATGGTGAGGGAATTTGGAATGTGCGTGTGAGAAAACAGATTGAGACGGTGCGTTTTGGACTTATTTATGCTAACTTCAAAAATCAAAACTGATGGAAGTCGGGCTTTCTTCCGTCTCTATTTCAACCTAATGTCTACTATGTGAAGATGAAACCTAATTAGAATAATTTTTTTTTTCAAAATTCAGGAACTTTAATTTTTGATATTTATTTCTCCACCTAGAATGTGTTGTATTTTAGTATAAATGCGAATGCCATTCTAATAATTTTTTTTTATAATCGAGGTGTTCGAATTAGTTTACACGCACCTCCTTCATTCTAACAATTGCTGTCCGAGTAATCACTAATGGTTCTATCTCAACTAAATTAAGATATTTAATTATCTAATACCAAATAAAGTCATTCTTATACAAAGAGCAAGTCAAGCTAAATACTTTAGTAAATTTGACTGTAAATCAGGATTTTATTATATCAAATTAACAGAAGAAAGCAAACAGTATACTAGTTTTAGTGTCCCTCAAAGACAATATGAATGGAATGTCTTACCCTTTGGATATAAAAACTCACCTACCAAATTCCAGAAATATATGGATGACATATTCAAACCCTATTATAAATTTATAATGATTTATATCGATGACATCCTATTA